>APFE030830790.1:77326-156017 GCA_000404065.3 Pinus taeda | reverse complement strand
ACAATACATATTTATACATGCCGAAGCATCCAATACCATGGACCGAAAAACCATCACGTCCAATACCATGGACCAAAAAACCATCGATCCAATACCATGGACCGAAAAACCATCGCATCGAAAAAACATGTACGAAAATCATGCACAAAACCATAGGTGGGTCCGCCCAACCTAACATAGGGTCCAAAACCAAAATTTTATGGGGCGCTGCCCCGAACCCCATAAAGTGGGGTTACGGGTACCCCTCAAACCCCTGTTAACTATTTGGAAAGAATATAACACAACCCAACACTGCAGAAGAAATTCTTGAAGCTCTGTTATAAAAAAGAATAAAATTACATTACAGGATATTTCCATCAATAAACAAGTAGATCCCAAGGAAACCCAAGCAGAAAACGTTGTAGGTACTGACACATCAGATGAGGAGTTTATGGTGGAAGTAATAATGGAATATAAGAAACCATTGTAGGTGCCACAATAGGTACTAGATACCACTAAGGCTCCATTGGGTGACAAATGGAAGAAAGGTACACCATCAATTAAAAATTCAGCATATCATCACCCAGACCACCTATCTAGAAGGCAACTAGCAGGATGAAAAATATTTAGCAACAATGAAAACAACCCTTGGGTGACACACAGGGAGATGTGATGAGCCACACACAGCACATGGCCGCAAAAGAACCAACAGAAAAAATTTCCATCTCAAGCAAGTGAGGCATTCACTAGATCGAGCGTTCACCTTTCTCTAGAATGGCTAGATGCATGTGCATGGTACCAATGAACTAATATTTTGAGTATATCTTATTATTTGACTTCTTATCATGTTTTAGGGAAAAAACATGTTTAAGGGGGGTGGAATGTAGTATACCTAGGTGGGTATTTTGGGGTATAGAGGGAGGTACCCAATGTAATAATGTAATAATGTGATGGGCCATAATGTGATGGCTAACCCACATTATGCAAGAAAAGGCAAGAAGTTAAGGAATAATGTGATAAGCCTATTGTATTAGATGTATGGTATTGAGAGACCCATGGTATTGTATGTATGAAGAATATATAGAGGGTAGAGACTCCCTAGTTAGAGATGACAATAATTATTTTGTTTTGACAAGAATATGGCTTTTGGAGTGTTCTATGATGAGGCTCATCATTAACTAATCTATATGGGTCACAATGCCACTCTCCATCTTATTAAAAAAAAAAATTATCACATTTATTTACATATTTTGTTATATTTTGCTTAGTGAGAAGAGTAAAGGTGAGTTACTTTTTCATGTGGCCAAATGTGTGTTAAATGTGGGAATTGGAGTAGTTTTGGGCTTGACTTAAGTGCAATAACTTGGAGTAGGCAAGCAAGAGAGATTTTAGGAGTTCGTATGTGATGGGCCTCTAAATTAGACATAAATTAAGCCATGTGCCTCTAAATTAAACATAAATTAAGGCCTATGACCATCCTTCAATGCATTAAACCTGTCTATCTACATTAGATAATGTATTTTTAACTTTAATATATTCATTATGAAGGTTTATGAATAATTGGATATTTGTGCCTAATATTATTTATTTTTGTGGAATATTATGAGAATATTGGGCAGATTATGAAGATTGGGAGGAGAATATAATTTAAGGACTTCCTCCCTACTAGAGTAGGATCAATAATAAATAATAAATCAATAAGATATCATGGAATTATGGCACAGGTTGTGGAACTCCAATGATTGAGAAAATCTAGGAATGTGTTCCCTACCATTCAGTGCAGATTCCTAGTATTGGGGACCATATCCACTAATCAATATATTTTGGTGGGGAAATCTTCCTCCATTCATTGGGTATGATTCCTAATCATTTTGTATAAGGACCAAGTCAGATTTGCCTCTAGGGATAGATTTTCATTAGTGTTATTGTGGAGAGAGTTTGTACTTTTGCAGCTCCATTGTATTTTCTTGTAGGGATGTAATTTTATTGATGAAAATAATGAAGATTGGTGTCATATTCGGCTTGTAAATATTGTTCTCCTGCATATTTCTCTAAGTTTCCTTGGGCTTGGCCATCCCAAGAGCCTCAAAGCACTTTTGTATCATTTTCTTTCCTTCTTTACACTTCTTATTCGCATGCATCTCTTGTTTTTATTTCTTTCTATTTTTGCATTTAGTATTAATGATTTCTTGTTGTAGGATTGAGTTAAATGGTTGATGTAAGTTCTTTTGTAGGATCACAAACATTATTTCATCCTTGGAAAATCTTTGTAAATTCATAGTAATCATTAGTCTTCTTATTCCCAAATCTAGATTTATGGAACTCTTTTGTGGCAAAGAACAACAAAGTTCTGCTATTTGTTAGAGCATGCGAACATGCTTC
Source organism: Pinus taeda (assembly GCA_000404065.3). Taxonomy (NCBI): domain Eukaryota; kingdom Viridiplantae; phylum Streptophyta; class Pinopsida; order Pinales; family Pinaceae; genus Pinus; species Pinus taeda. The sequence goes on along the minus strand of APFE030830790.1, from coordinate 153,656 downwards.
AATCGTGTTGGGTCCACCTAAATTAGATCACAAAACAATTCTAGTTCATAAAACAAATTACCACATTGGATTTTCACTTGATTAGGTTAGGCACTTTTTATATTTACTAGCTCACTAGTTCTCAAATTTCTAGATTTTCGACTAGTAATGTTTTTCTATTTTTTAGCATGGGTTAAAAAAGCTATTTTTGAGTGATTCCACTTGTAATGGAGACCTAAGACATCCTAGTTAATAAAAAAAAATTCCCATCCAATTTGGATTTGATTTAATTGTTCATTCGATGAATTATAATTTTGTATAGTAAATCTGTAACATCCTGTAGTAAATCAGGGGATCCTTTAGGAAACACTGTAGCATCCTATAGGAAAGCCTCTTTTGAGCCCAAATTTAGAAAAATCATCATTGAAGCCAGGATTAGGACTCTAATTGACCTCGATTCCATAAAGACCATTTTAACCCTCTTGCTCCACACTTGTTTCCCCTGCCAAAGATCAAGGAAATATTAGCATTTGCATTCATAAAGAAAAAAGATTTTAAAAATGAGTTCTTTTATATTTACACATGCACACAATAGTTAGTAATTTCTAGATCATATTTCATGCTCAGTTAGTTTAAATCATCACATGTGATCAATAGGGTTAAGATAGGTTTCTTTTACATTTAGTTCATGATCTTATGAAATTAGAATAGGTTTCTTTCCTTGTACTTTCTTTCTTGCAATAGGTTAAAGTTCCATTTTGAACATTTCATTTTTTGCAATTAGTTTAGGATTTGGCTTTAGTACATGCACTCCATTACATCATGACAGTAAAGGAAGGACACATCGTATGACACACATATAGTTTCGATACCTCTTAAGTTTGTATGAACCCTGGGTTGATAATTAAAGTCAGTAGCCTTGGGAGTTGTAGCATTTTTATTGCAGTACTGAGGCTCATCAGTGTCCCTTCTTAACTCCTAAAACCATTAAAATATTCATCCACCATATCTCATCAACTTGTTGTCATTGGCATCCAAGCAAGCCAATTCCATTGGGAGCCAAGCCAATGATAAGCAAGGGAGATTTATTCTCCAGTTAGGGACCCAAGCCTCCCTATTTTCTAGGGAGTTGTTGGTAGCTCTAGCTTTGTATAAATAAGAGAGCCAAGGGACTCATTAGGATTCTACTTTTTGTTGTAGCCAAGATGCCATTTGAGCTAAATCATTATGATTGTTATTGTTATGTTATACATGACATTTGTATGATAATGAGAAAATATATCTTGATCTAGCACTGATTTGACTCAAAGGGTTGAATCTCTTGGCTTAGGGCCCAACCCTAGTAGCAGAAGTTCCTTTTTTGTAGTTGTATTCTTAACTTAGAATGATAGTTAGATGTTGAAGTTTTCTTATGTTTTTTCTGATTAGCTTAGAAAGTACTTAAATTGTTGTTCAACCTTGTTTCCATTAGTTTGAAGAGGTAGATTAGTGTTGAATCTTAGTGGATAAATATACTATAAAAGTTGGTGAGAGTGGCACCTACATCATCTCCCTCATGGGATCATGACTAGATGACCCCACTCTCACATCCCAAAAAATACATTTGTATTTCGATCATTGCATAGATTAGGTTTCATTCTTAGCTAGATCACTGATTATGGTTTCTTGGAATCACCTACAATTGTTATCTTGATTTCTTAAGTTTGTTGTATCTTAAAAATAATTCCATATCATAGATCTAGTCCTTAATAATAGATAGATCAACTTCCTTAAATTCAATTCATTTATTCCATGTGGACATGTAGTGATGTATAAATGAAAAGAGAAATATGTTTTTTGGCAAGGATTGTTGATCTGCAGGAAGGGAATTATCCAACCAACTTCACCTAAGTCTTCTCCACCTTTTGCCGAGGAATACCAAACGACAGTCTGTGATGAGCCTCATAAACGGGTAATTATATGGGCTCATTTTACCTCCTAACATAGTCAAATCGACCATTCTCTTAGCTTATTGTATTATTTTCTGATTATATTCATGTTTATAGGGTGACTTGAGTTAGTTATGATGCCATGTGGTCTAACATGTATTTAATGCAGATTATTGATGGATTTCAAGGTCAAAGTCAAGGATATAGTGGTCAAATTGTAGCAATAACTCGAAGTAGATAGAGAAGAGTGTTAGGGCATAAATCTACCTCAGGCTGAGAAAGGCAGGTCTAGGGTAACATCAAACCACGCTTAACCTCGTAGCTAGCCCTACCAAGTTGGGAGAGGGCTCTCTCCTTGTCAATCTCAGGAAAATATAGCAAATGAAGCTTGAGATGACTGATGTAAAGACAAATTTTAGGCTAGGTATATGCTCAGAGGAGTTTGATTGAATTTTATGTTGGTTTTCTGGGTCAAAAGTGAAAGGCAGATTTGGGTCCGGGGAATGGACTCAGATCTGTAGAGGTTTCTATGGGGAGAGGTAGGAAAATGCTTTAGTATTTTAAATTGAATGAGATGGAGAGTCTTAGGACTAGTGATGAGTTGGATAGGGCATGAGAGTCTCAGGGATGCTCTTCAAATAGTAGAAAACATAAATAACTAAACAAACCCTGCAATTTCAATGATTTCTACCTTTATCCTTGATTCATTCAGTTCAGCTGAAAAAGAGAGAAAATGGCATACATAAACACATGTAAAACTTGAATTACAGAAGAAGACACTATACTAAATCAAATTGCCACAATGATCCCACAAAAAGCTACAAACCTTGGTCTATTCCTTTGCCAAACTGTAGAGATGAATGTACAATGATGCTCAAAGCATTCACAAGAGTCCAACTTTACCAATGACTGAAAAACTACTAGATATAGGAAGAAAACAACTCATGCTAGGCTTTAGGGGTTAAATTCATGAGTTTAGGAGTTGTTTCAACAAGATCTAAACTAAGAACTGAAAAGTAGGTAGTGGAACAACTTGCCTCTAAAACCTAGGAAACTGATTCATTCTGTTTCAAACTACCTTTTCATGATGTATCTACCTTCATGAGTGAATTTTCAACATTTTTACATCAAATTCCATCAAGTTACATCAAATTACATCAAATTACATCATGATTTTGACCATGAGAGAGATGAAAATCAAACTAAGAGAAAACTTGGCAAAAAACAAAGTTTTTGGCAAAAATGACAATATTCCATCTTGTGCACTGCGCCACTGTCCCTATGCATAGTGCCTTTTTGCGGCTGATTTTGTAGGCCTTTTTGTGCACCAAATTTTCTCCAAGGTGGCTTGTTGAAAGCGTCTGTGTGTCTACTTTCTAGCATAGGTAGAATTTCTGAATTTGGTGTCCATTTACCCCTCCAAAACTGAGTTCTCCCAACATTGCTTCCTGTGTGGCCAAAAAAGAGCATAAACGGCATTTTTGAGGTGTTTTTGACCATTTTGGAAGCTCAAAACTTGACAAACTTTCTTGGCCATTTGTGGGCATTCATATTTTTGCATGAGGAATCCAAAAATGCTAAGTTTTCTTTCAAAGGAGGTCCCTAGCATAAGCGCACGCTAGGTGGCGCGGTGCACCAGGCAGAAAAACCTATGTTTTGCTCAAAAAAATTCAAAATTGACAAAAATTGTGCCAAATTTCTTGAAATTTGGGTTGAGTGTTCTGCATCATGTACTATGTTGGGCTAAGGAAGCCTCATCCAATACCTTGAGCTTATCTTGCTATTTCTTCCTCCTCAAATTTTTCCTCAACTTGGCCTTTAAAGTCCTAATTCTTGCTTTGCAACTTTTGTTTCTTGCCAAATAATGAAAATCCATGTGCTGCAACATGTCCTTCTCCTTGTTAGCCTTGTCTAGTAACCTCTCCAAGTGCATGTTCATCTTCTCCAACCAAGACTCCTTGTCATTCTCTATCTCTTGTTCAATGGAAGTCAAAGTGACATGGTCCTCTTTGTCATTTTTCTTCTTCAGTTTGAACATTTCTAGCTCCATTAGGCTTTGCTTATCCTCCAATTGTTTGTTTTCTTTCTTGTTTGTCATCTATATCATCCTTGTGCATATTCTCTTTGCCTTTGCTTTTCTACTTACCATAGACACATTCACTGTCTCTTTCCATTGTTTTCCCTTGGTTTTGAAAAATGTGATTATATATGAATGGTTTGTTGATAATAGTATGGAATAGGATGGAGGAATGGAATGGGTAGAGTGTATGGGGAAGGGAGTGTGGAAATGTATGTATAAATAGGGTTTAGGGATGTGAGTAGGGTTTAGGGAGTGAGTAGGATAATTGTGTATGGTTTTAGGGAGAGTGTGAATGAAAAAGGGAAGGGGGAAATGAGATGAGTGAAATGTAGTGAAGGGGAATGTAGCTGATGCAAGGGGAGCAAACAACAACAAGGACAAATTTGAAACCTTGGACATTTTTTTGAATGTGACTGTACAACAAACTTGGGTTTTCCTTTTCACCTATTTACAGACCATGAATGATGATTAAAACTTTTGCAATGGCACTATGGAATGCTTCACTTATTGTTGAATGAAGATTGCACAAATTTGGAGCTTAGAAAAATGATTTGAGTGAAATTTGGGCTATGTATGTAGGTGTGCTGCACCACTACCCAGGTGCACTATGCTCAATAGGTGTGTTGCTCGAGTTAACAAGTGTGTAGGGCGTTTTGCAAGATACGTCTTGACTCCTTCCCAATCTCTAATTTGGGAGCGAGATAGCTCATGGGAAAGCTTATTGAGTCTAATTTCTAACATAGCTTTAATTTTTCAATTTGGAGTTCATTTTCTCTGTCAAAAGTAAAATCTCCCAAGACTGGTCAAAATGTGCATTATGAGGCTGCCTAAAGGCAGAGTGCTCTACAGTCAACTTTTCAAGGTCTTTCTCAACTCCCAATTGAGCTCATGATAGCTCATTGGAAAGCTCTTTGTGTCTAGTTATTATTTGACTCATTAAGTAAGTAATTTTTCCAACCAATATATGATAAATCTTGATTTTCCCAAGGTCACTTTAGAGGTGCATCAATTCTCCTAAGGCAACTGTATTTTTGACATTTCTCTAAAACCATGACACCTGTGTAAAAAGTGAAGGAGGTTTTTCTTCCTTGGACTATTTTTAACTAAACATCTCTCATTTTTTTCCAAATTAATGTTTTCTTTCTCAGAAACATCATTTGAGTAAAACCTATCCCAATGTGTGGAACAGGGGATTTGTTGAAATGAAGTGAAATGAAGGGGATAAGGGGCTTCCAAATTCTTGAGAAAATTTTGGGAAGTAAGGAGGGATGTTAAGAAGTAGCGGAAAGTGTAATTTCAAAGATTGAGTGAGGGGAAGGGGTTTAAAGGGGAAAAACACAGGCCTAGCCTGGAAAATTATCAAATTGTAGCAAGAAACTAGGGTTTGTGCGAAAATGAGGAATATGATGGATATCAGTGATGGGAAGTGTTTAATAAGGTACATTGAGGATAGGGGTAGGTGTATGAACATAAGGATACAATTTTTGCTAATGATTTGACCATCTAAGAAAAATTACCTTCAAAACCCTAAGAGAGGGAAATGAACCTTACCTAGGCACAACTGAAGCATGGACAAGGTGTAAAATGACCTGTTGGAACCTGATATAATGATGACAACCCTCTGAAAGATGGTACAATCAACTGAATGGTGACATGGAATGACATTTGGACAACTTTGAAAGGAGTGAAAACAAGCCCGAGACCTAATACCTAGTGACCAAATTTTGCTTGAAGACTCACTGAAATGACAAAATTTGACCTTGACACCTTAAAATCACTTTGTAAGGGCATGTTTGATCACTGGAGGAAGGTTTCAAAAACTAACACTAATAGAGAGGAATTATAGGAGTGAATCCCCCTCATTTATTACTCCTCACTTCGAATTCCCCTTCATTCAGCTCGGAGTACAAGCAACCGAATCATGCACTAGAAGTTAGTCGAGCAAAGTGGAGGATGACTAATAGTTATCTTGATTTTTGGGACCCAAGCCTCCCTGATTTTAAGGAAGATTTTGGTAGCTTGAGATGTATAAGTAGAGAGGCCTAGGGCCTCACTAGGGTCAAATATTTTCTACTTATGTAAACTCTGCTCAAATTTCAAGCTTATTTTTGTGTGACAGTTTTATGTAATCTTGCTATTTTTTGATAATAAAAATGGAATCCATTTTGACCTAGCACTAAGTTACCTCAGACGGCTGAAGCTCTTGGTTTAGGGCCCAATCCAAGTAGCCAATCTTCTCTTTACTTGTATTTGTATGATTTACTTCAATTTGTAGATTAATTTGCTGTTAGATGTATTTCTTTTATGGTTAAGAATAGGTTGCTTTTGATGATTTAGTCGCTTGATTCCATTTGTACTTTTTGTAGTAGGTTGAGAAGTGATCAGAAAAGATTCAAAAGGCTAGCAGTAGTGTCTTTGCCTCTCTTCCTCCCTATGGGGCCATGATTTGAGGAAAAGGCTTTCTTGCTACCCCAAAATCACAGATTTTCCTCATTCATAGGAATTTTAGTGTTTGTAGCTCTCCAGTAGGTTGATAGTCTAGTTTTTCTTTGCTTTAGATCTTACTCATCATGTTCACTTCTTGATTTGCAATAGTCTTCTTTCATGCTTTCTTTGTAGCATTTACCATTATTCCCTTATACACATCATAGTTTAGGTTTTTTTAATGCAAAACTCAATTTTTTCCTAAGATGCACTCATTTCATTTGTTGCTTGATTTTCTTGGTTGACTGTCAGTCACTATGCAATAGATCTCTTCCAGTAGTAGTCTAGCGTATTAGAAATCACATCCTCCATCTGATCCATGCCCTACAGGTCTCCCAAACCTCACCTCAATTCTACCCTAGATTCCTTCATTTTTCATAGAACTTCTTCCTCTCTCCTTGACTGAATCCAATCATCTTTTTCTCTCGGCCTCCTCCTGTAGGCCTCTTGTACTTTCCCTATTTTCCTCCTATATATTTCTTGTGTCCTCCTGTAGTCTTTCTTGTGGGATTGCTTTTGAAGGCTGAGTGTGGGAAAAGCCTCTAGAAGGCCACCTATGACCTCTTAGGACCCATGCACACCATCCTACATCCTCCCAAGTTCCAAAACTACCCTCCAACACTACTTGTTCGCTGAAAAACTCATACACAATAAATTAGATGCATGTGAAATTCACATAAAAACACATAAAAATCCAAAAATATGTTTTTTTCTTATTTACTTCCAGAAATAGAATGGTTAGATATTTTTTACTTACTTGAGTAGGTAATGGCATTTCTTTCATGGTCTTCATAGTGTTTTTGGTAGAAGTAGAATTAGCTTGTTAAGTAGGCTTTACTAGGTTTTGCTTTACATTCCAGTCTTTCTCCTTTCTGCAATTAATAGCCTCTGTAGAGTAATATTTCTTTCCTTTCATCACACATAGAGCTTCTTATGAAATATATAGAAGTTGTCTTGAGCTCCTAGTGATCTCAGATCGGCTGACCAAATCACAACCTGCAGCGAGAACTAGTACTTGTGCATACAACACCGATGCTTCCAAGTTTGTTACGAACTACTGAGTTGATAAAAGCAAAGTTGGCAGCCCAGGAGTTGTAACATTATTACTGCAATGCTAGCGATCACAAATTTTTGGCGCCATTTCTGGGGAAGCATCAGACAATTCTATGATTACTTCTTTCTTCTATTTCCTATTGCAACATTCTGCTAATAGTTTATTTCGGCAAAAGTAGACTAGTCATTTCTTTTCTTTCAATTCTGCATTTCCTTGCTTTCCTTTTCAATTCTGCAAATCTCCATTTAGCAAGTTCATTTCAACTAGTTGCAATTTGTTTTGTTTAGTTCACAATTTTAGTTTCTACAGGTACTTTCAGTGTGGGGAAAAGGAAAAAACCAACCAAAAATATTTCCTTTCATGCCTCGTAGGAATATAGATAATGTAAGAAATTTTTTTCCCAACACCCCCACTTCTTCACACAACCAACCTTCTCTCTTCTTCGGTGGCTGCAATCAAGAAGAACCCTTAGGTGAACAACTAGACATATTTGAAGAACCTATATGGGAAGAAGACGAAGAAGAAGAAAAAATTCCTTTGGAGCTAATCGCTGAAACCAGAAATGCTAGAGGAAATGGAGAAAGACTAGAGGGTACCTTCCCCATTCAGGAAACCAATGGGGATAGCAAAATCAAGAATATAAGTCCTTCAGCCCTACCTCACTTCTATGGTCTACCTATAGAAGATCCTGACACCTTCTTGTTCGAGTTTTCTATCATCTGTCGAACTTATGACTACGCAGAAGACGAGTAAAAGTTGAGAATGTTCCCTTCTACTCTCAAGGATGTAGCATTGCACCGGTTCATGGGATTACCTAGCAATAGCATCACAACTTGGGCTCATATGCAACGTGCCTTCAATGACAAGTATCGAGACTATTCTTGGTCAAAAGATACTAAAGAAGAACTCTTTTGAATCACCATAGGAAGTGATGAGTCCCTGGAAGATTATGAAGAGAGGTTTGAGCTCCATTGCAAAACGGCCAGGTGTACACTTGACCCTGAGTCTTTGAAGTTGGTCTTGCTTAGGGGAATTCGGGAACACCTTGTAGACACCCTCCATCTCCTGGCCGAGGGAGACATCTACCAACTATCCTATGAGGACTTAAAGAATAGTTTTAGAAACCATTCTAGGGCAGCCAGAAAGAAATGTAGTAGGAGTTAACCCATAGCCAATACCTCTTCTTCCAATTCATCCACTAAAGTTGAAATTGGAAACATGTTGGAAGACTTCAAGAGTAAGATGTTGTAGACTCTTGCCATGCAAATTGATACCTTACATATCAAAAGGAAACAAGAGGAAGAAGAGAGGGCTTTACCCATTTTTTGCCCTAGATGCACCAGGAGGCATCCTAGGAATGAATGCCCATTGAACTCTATAGAGGTTTATTCAGTCTGTGAAGAAGATCATTCTACAGATAAGTGCCCTTCCTTGCCCGGACTTAAATTTGTATACCAGGGGGTTGAAGGAGTCACTGAACAGATCTATTACATAAACCGAAGGAGGATGCATGGACCTAAACCATATGAGTAGGGGATGTAAGGGACATCTCAGGTATACTACAACCCCAACCATGTCACCTCCATACCTTCTTGGGATCCCCCTACTCATCCTTCCTGGTCCATGCCTCCTCCTTGATCCTCCACATGTCAATATCATGCCCAACCATCCACCCATTCATTTCAATCCCATGCTCAGCCACAACCTCAGTGGAATGCATCTCATCAAGGGTGGAGGCCCCCATAGAACTCTCTTCCCACTCTTCTACCTCCACAACCTACCCAGCCACAAATGTTACCTTTTGCTCTACCAAGGCAACCCCAAATACCTGCCTAGTCAAATCCAAACCCAAACAATAGACAGGCTCAACAAGTGTATAGTGAGGAACCATCATGCCCAACTTATGCTGTGGAGATTTAGGAAATTAACTTGCGATCTGGGAAGGTTCTCCCAAATAGCCATCCTCCACCCACGGAGGTTGAGGAAGATAAATAGGAAAGTGAACCTAAAGAAAATCCACCCTTTCTTGAGAGACTATCCATGACAACCTAGCCAACCCCAGAAGAGATTGAACTCATAGGCGAATTGAATCATTTATGTGTGAAGATACTACCTCTCTAAGCCATAAAATATGTGCGTATATATAGTAGGTTGATCAAAGAGAAGCTCTTTAGGCATACAGGAAGGCACAAGAGATATGCCCCAACCATCAATGTTATAGGACAACTATCCAACTTGATGTTGGGGCAGATAATCTGTCCAAAGTATCTGGACCTTGGAAGCCTAGTAGTTGATGTCCACATCAATGGCACAATGGTCCCACATACCTTGTTTGATCTAGGAGCTGCCATTAATGTGATGACAAAGGACACAATGCTCAATCTTAACCTCTAGCACTCCTTGAGGAGGACCATGACAATGCTGCAGCTAGTAGACCACTCCACAGTGACCCCTAAGGGTATTGTGGAAGATGTGATGGTCTCCATTGATTCTCGGGAGTACCCTGCTAATTTCTTAGTTCTCTAGCAAAGGCAAAGCTAACTGGGTATCCTCTCATTCTGGGAAGACACTGGTTGGCTATAGCCAATGCCTACATCAGCTATCAATTTAGGAGCATGACCATAAAGAATGGGCATGTGTCGAAGCAGTTAACCCTATATCCTCCTGCCCAAACATTGCTAGAACATGATCTACCTCTATGGTTGGAGGAGTAAGATGAGGATGATATGATTGAAAATTTGATTTAGAATCCACCTCCTAGTGTATCACCATTAGAAGATATAGTAAGAGAAACCCAAAACAACCCCTTAACTAATCTCTGGGTGGCCGATCCCACTTCTCTCCATGTTAAAAATATAGAGTTCGGCCTAGAAAGAACATTGAAAATCAATCCATCCCCATCCACTTCCCAAGAAAAAGAGCTATGCAACATATTAAAAAAACATCTAGTTGCCTTCACCTGGAGTTATAAGGAGATGAAGGGAGTGCACCCTTCAGCATGTACTCATTATATATACATCAAGGAATATTGCAAGCCAGTCAGGCAGCCTCAAAGGAGGATGAACCTAGCACTCAAAAATATTGTTAAGGAAGAACTGCAGAAATTTCTTGATGCGTGATTCATCTATCCAATCTCTAACAGTGAATGGGTCTCTCCTTTGGTGCTAGTGCCAAAGGAAAGTGGTATGTGGAGAATCTATGTCGACTATTGGGAATTGAACAAAGCCACTAAAAAGGACCATTTTGCTTTACCTTTCATAGATCAAGTGTTAGAAGGTATGGCAGGGAAAAAGTTTTTCTCCTTCCTAGATGGGTTTAGCGGGTACAATCAGATTCAAATTAGCCCATTAGACCAAGATAAGACCACTTTCACTTGTCCTTGGGGCACCTTTGCATATCAGGTCCTTCTTTTTGGTTTATGTAATTCTCCAACCACTTTCCAAAGAGTGGTATTGAGTATATTTTTTTAACTAGTGCATGATGCAGTAGAAATATACATGGATGATTTTACTCCTTATGGCTCTGACTTTCAGGAAGCTTTATCTAACCCAGGAAAAAAGTTCTAGATAAGTTTATTGATATGAACCTATCCCTCAGTCTAGAAAAATGTGATTTCTAATGACTAAAGGGACTATGATAGGTCATGCAATATCTCAACAAGCACTGCAGGTGGACCCCAACAAAATTGCCATCATCCAAAGGGTCCCACCTCCTCAAAAGGTGAGAGATGTCAGAAATTTCCTAGGCTTAGCTAGATATTAAAGGAGATTCATTAAAGACTTTAGGAAGTTAGCCTCTCCTTTTTTTGGCCTCCTAGGCAAAGATGTTGATTTCATATGGTCAAAAAACTGTCAAGAAGCCCTAGATACCTTGAAGAGCAAGCTAGTGATTGCCCCAATTCTCAAAGGCCCAAATTGGACCCTACCTTTCCACATTCACACAGATGCCTCGAACAAAGAAATAGGAACAACCTTAGGAAAAATTGATGAAAAGTTACCTTATGCCATATAATTTATAAGCAAAAACTTGTCCAAGGCAGAGTTAAACTATACAGTGACCGAGAAGGAACTCCTAACTGTCATGCATTCCTTAAACAAATTTAGACATTATATCACTGGATATCAAACTTTTGTGCACACTAATCATGTTGCAATTAGATATTTAATGAAAAAACCAAATGTAAATGCTCGCATTATTAGATGGTTGCTTTTACTACAGCAGTTTGATCTACCCATTATTGATAAGCCTAGTAAAGATAATGTTGTTGCTGACTTTTTGTCTAGATTAAATTTTCCTGTAGGTGACGAAGGAATGGTGCATGACTGAATTCCAGATGAACACCTATTTGCTATATTAGTACTCTCTCGATGGTTTGCTGATATAGAGAACTACTTGGCTTCAGCACAACTCCCACCACACCTATTCTCAAAAGAGAAGAGCAAGATAGTAAGGAAAAGCGCCCCTTTCACCTCGATTGGAGGAAATTTCTTCAAACTTGGCCCAAAAAAAATCTTGAGAATATGTGTCAAGGAGGAGAAAGTCTTTGACATCCTCCTGACCTGTCATGACGGGCCTTGTAGAGGTCATTTTGCAACAAAAAGAACTGTCTTCAAGATATTTCAAGCAGGCTATTCTTGGCCAAATCTTCATCAATATGTGAGGAGGTACACGATCCAGTGTGATCGGTGTCAGAGGATGGGGAAACCCACTCCAAAGGATGAAATCCCCATGTAGCCTCCAGTTACCTTTGAGCCATTTAAGAAGTGGGGCACAGACTTTGGGGGGCCTATCAACCCCCCTTCAAAGAAGAATCAGTACATCACTGTGTGCACTGACTACCTAACAAAGTGGGTGGAGACAAAAGCAAGCAAAGCAGCGACAGAGGAAAAAGTAGCTAAGTTTTTGAGGGAAAACATATTCTACAAGTTTGGGTATCTGAGAGAGTTGGTCATAGATCAAGGTAGCCAGTTCACTTCTAACTTGATTGAAGACTTGCTCACATATCATAAGATCAAGCACAAAACTTCCACCCCTTACCATCCACAATCCAATGGTCAAGTGGAGGTCACTAATAGGGAATTGGAATGGATCCTAACCAAGGTAGTGAGCAACAGTAGAAAAGACTCGGTGGACAGATTAGTTGAGGCCACTTGGACCTACAAGGCAACATGGAAGACCACCATGGGGTTCACGCCCTATGAACTCGTCTATGGGAAGAAGAATTTACTGTCAATAGAGTTTGAATTCAATACCCTAAGGACGACATCTCAACTGGACCTAGACCTCCGCCATGCATAGAAGGAGAGATTAGTTTAGCTCAATGGATTGGATGAATACAGATTGCGAGCCCTTCTCCATACAAAGATAGTTCAGCTTCAGAGAAAGATATGGCATGACAAAAATATTAGGGAGCAGCAATTCTAAGAGGGAGATTGGGCACTACTTTATGATTCAAGATACAAGGATTTCAAAGGCAAGCTAAGGACAAGATCGTTGGGACTCTACACTGCAGAGTTCTGATCAGAACCATTGATGATGAAGCCATCCCCATGATTATAAATGGACATCAGTTGAAAGTCTACAAGAAACCCCTCTCCAAGCGAGAGTTTATTGAATATTTGAATAAAACATTGATGGTTGTGGAGCATGTCTTAGCTTCCACTTCACCATATCACTAAAATAAAACAAAAGAAAAAATAAGGGCTCAAGTGAAAACCTCCATGAGGTGCTTGAGTCCCATCATTGAGTTGAAAATCTCTACTGAGGTAGCCCAGTGATGTTGAAAAAAAAGAGAGAAAAAAGAAAAAAAAAGAAAGGAAAGGATAAGATCCCTGGGTGAAATCCTCCCTTGGACGCACCTAGGGCAGGAAATTATGGTGAAAACCTCTCTGAGGTGCCCTAGTTGTTTAACAAAAAAAAAAGGAGGAAACAAGAGAAAGAAAAATGAATTTTTATTGCATTGCAGGTTTGTAGGAGGACTATAGGGAGTAGAAGAAGGTGCCAAGGGAACCCTGACATTCATACCAGCACCCATCTCATCTTCTCCACACCTTCCTCCATCGTTTTTGGCATCTCTCTCACTCCACTGTACCTTTTTTCTTTCCAAACTGTGTTTTCTACAAGAGGCTATGTTTTTTCTACAGTAGGCTCTTGTACAAATGATAGAGAGCCAAAAGTGTCTACAGTAGGCAGTTTGAGGAACAAAGACAGCTTCATGAGGAACCTACGATCCCTCTTATCACCTTCAAGCCTCCTTACCATCATTTCCAAGCCTGCATCACACTCCAAGCATCATTATTTTTTTCTCCTATCCAAGAAAGAAACATGGAAAGATAGTTTTTCAGTTTTGAAAAAAAACAAAAATGAAAGGAGAAAAGGCACCATCAACTTCACCTAAAGCTTACCTACTATCCCTCCATATTTATCTCCACCTCTGCCATCACTCTCAAGCTCTGGGAAAGGGAAATAGCTAACGTTTCTAATGGAGAAGCAGCTACAGGAGCTCTTGTAAGAATTTTTGTAGCAGTTGATCCCATAGAAGTCCAGCACCAACAGCAAAAGAGTGCACATCTGTAGGTTGAAAAGGAACATGCAACTCAGCTCCAGGAAAAGAAGAACCTGCAAAAGCACAACACACACATCAGCAAGTAGAGACAGCATGCATGAAGAAAAATGACGGCATGCAGCAGAGAAAGCCACAACACGTCACAAAAAATACACTCGGATCACAGGTAAGTAAGTAAATCACTCATATATTTGCATTTGTGTAATTATAAATAATATGAAGGCAACGAGATGGTTGAAATCAAAAGGTGGCCAGTTAACTTGGCCACCTTCATTTAGTTGAATCCACTCAACCGAGATGTCACCCACACGTGGGCATAGTCAACTCAAGCATAAGATGTCAAGGACAGGTAGAGGGAGGAAGAGTTAACTCCAATGCAATAATGAGGGATAATTACGAGGAGGGGACATGATGACCAAGCAGGTGGGGACCAATGGTCCTAATTTGGGAATGTACACCTTTCCAGCTCAGTACTCATAACCAAAAATATCCATAAAAGCTAATGAGCACTCCTCCTAACGCATTCTCACCACCTTTTCTTCATTTTCTCCTTGTAGCTCAGCCACATAGAAGTCTTCTTGTGCCCCCACAGCCTCATAACCACCTTCCTCCATCGATTTCCTCCATGTTCTTGCTCTCGGCATTTTCTGGAGGAGCACCTATAGGAAATATACACAAGGACAACGAGCTTCTACAGGAGGGGCAGTGAGTCATTCTGAAGGGAGAAACCACGATTTTTGGCATGAATTTTAGTTTGAAGAGATAGATTTCATGAATTCTTCCTATTGAATAACAATACATGAAGGAAGTGGTCTCAATTTGAGGATGAAATAAGTCTTTAGGAGGGTAAAAATACATAAAATTAATTTCTATTTTCAAAAAAAGAAAACACAGTCTCCTATGTTTCTCTATTTTTCTCAAAATTCTTTGTCTCCACCTCCATATTTGGTTTTTCAAAAGAGGTACAGGTAGTATGACAAGGGGGTTTATGAGAAGGTAGCCCACTAACTCCACTAGACTCCGTGCACATCCTCAAGTGGTGGACATATTTACAAGGGAAAATTAGATAAATTTGTTTTATAAGTTTAGAGGGTTTGATGATGAAATTTCCCAAGAATTTTCTCTTTCTCTAGACCCTCACACAAGAACTCATGCCACCATTAAATGCCTCTCTGTCAATGTAACCCCTGAGTTCATCAGTAGGGTCACAACCCTTCCTCTTGGGTTCCCTTGGAGTAAATATGAGAAACCAATTGGCCAGGCTGCCAAGAAGAAATTTTTCCAAGATAATGAAAACCCTGTTGAAGACAAAAATGGAATTAGGAGGGCTAGTATACCATATCCCTAGGATGAGGTTAGCTACCAAATAATCAAATGCATTTCTTATCAGGGGAGTTAAAACTTTGTTTATGGATATCATTTCAGAATCCTCGAATAATTGAGATATGGCATGGATACCCCAACACATCAAAAGCTTAGAAACCCTTACTTTCTCGTTCAATCCCTCATTGACTCTAGCACCAAGGTACAAGAATGAAATTCATAGTAGCTAGCTCACCATGGCCTAATCAAAATCCTAGTAGAGGAAGCCCTTCATACCCTTAAAATCCCCATAGCATGGGAGTTTTTCAGAAATATGATAGTTGAGGATGACATTAAGGCATTAGCGTATGATGTCAATCCTATTATCAGTAAGGAGGGAGAACAAAAAGGAGGAGAAGGTGAAGCCAGTAGTAGCATAACAAAGCAAGAGAGGGAGGAGCAAAGAAAAGAAATAGAGGAGAGAGTTGAAGGGATAGAGTAGGGGGGAGAAAAAGAGACAGAAGGGTAAAAGGAGGCAGAGAGGGTAGAGCAAGGAGAAGAGTCCCCTGAAACTTTTGAAAGTGAAGCAATAGCTGCCCTCACTACCCTCAGTACACCAATCAAGTAGAAGTAGAAGAGGAAATGAAAAACATCCATGTATTTCAGGACAAGGAAGAGCACAAGAACTAAAACAGGAAAACCTCAGCCCTCCTCAAAAGTTCCCATTACCATTGAAGATTCACCATCTTCCAAGGTGAAAGAGTATCCTTCCAAGACACCCATTACCTATGAAAGGGGGACTCGAAGACCTTCTACATGGAAGGGAAAGGTAGTTCTACAGGACCCCAAAATAGACTTACAACAAGCTGCAACAATCCTACAAGAGACATTGTCCCAACTATAAGAGACCGAAAAGCTTGAGAAAAAGATAGGAGGACAACCAAAGATGAAAGAGGAAGCACAAGAGCTACAAGAACCTGACCCCCATCCTAGTCTTTCCTCCTATTAAAATCTACTTGAGGGAGGCAAGATAATCCCACAGAAATTTGCAATTCCACTATTTTTCAAATTGGGGAAAGAGAGAGTGAGAACACATAGGTGGATGTATATAGGCAAGTCTAAAGGAGTTGAGGATATTGGCTACATGGAAAATGAACTCGAGGAAATGGGCAAAGAATTGAGTGCTCTCAGAGATAGAGAAGCCATCGCAAGAAGCCACCTTGAGAATGAGAATGAAATACTAAGGAGGCAGTTGCAGGAGAAAGAGACTCATTTTCCATACATGGCCAACTTATCCATGGAATAATTACAATGTAGAACACCAACCAAATCTTATGGCCTCTATCTGAAGCACCAATGGCTCCAATTCGAAATAAAGACTTTGGCACAAAGTGGCACAATGCCTTTCCAAGACTACAGATAGTTCATGGATTTGTATGACCAAAGAACTTGAGAGGATAAAACAAAGATGGAAAAGTTCTACCTACACAATATGGCCCTTACAGACATGAATGTGTGGGGCCCCAATGCCAAGCTAGGGGATCTACAATTAATAGCCATGGCATCATGGATGAACCATGAGAAATTGAGGGCAGCAGAAATGAAAAGATTGTTAATAAAAGATCATAATGAACCATTGATGATAAGAACTAAGCCATCAGATCCTATGGAACTCATTAGCACACACAACCTACTTACAAATGACCCTTAAATTGCCCCTAAATATCTAGCCAATCAAGAACAAGCCATTGCACACTTTGAAGATATGTTTAGGCTACTTGGGGGGGACTGTGTGCATGCATGTATGAGAAGATGGAACACCCTACTCCACAGTTTGCATATTAGAGAATTGAATTCCCCCATGAGGCTGAAGGAGGCATTAAAAAGAGTGACAATGTACAAGTGCTCCATGCAAAGGCTGAAGGTCAATCGGATTGGCCTAAAACTGAGTCCTCCACTCATATTAGGCATGCTAGAAGGTAGAAGAGAAAAAGAAGAGGAGGAGTAGTGGAAGGACATAGACAAGAATGTAGGATTTTATGGAGAATATGAGCAGACCACATTAGAAGCTTGGAATCCTAGGGAGGAGATGAGGGCCATAAAATATGAAGAGATTGACTAGGTTGCTCAGAGGATGAGTAAAACCCTTAGTAGGGGGGTGATGATGAGCCTCATAAATGGGTAATTATATGGGCTTATTTTACCTCCTAACCCAGTCAAATCAACCATTCTCTTTGCTTATTGTATGATTTTCTGATTATATTTATTCTTATAGGGTGAGTTTAGTTAGTTATGATGCCATGTGGTCTAACATGCATTTAATGCAGATTACTGATTGATTTTGAGGTCAAAGTCAAGGATCCAATGGTCAAATTGCAGAAATAACTCAAAGTAGACATAGGGGAGGACTTATAGGAGGGAATCCCCCTCATTTATTACTCCTCACTTCGAATTCCCCTTCATTCAGCTCAGAGTACAAGCAGCCGAATCATGCACTAGAAGGAAGCCAAGCAAAGTACAGGATGACTGATAGCTATCTAGAGTTTTGGGAGGCAAGCCTCCCTGATTTTAAGGAAGCTATTGGTAGCTTTAGATGTATAAGTAGAGAGGCCTAGGGCCTCACTAGGGTTAACTTTTTTTTCTTATGCAAACTCTACTCAAATTTCAAGCTTATTTTTGTGTGGCAGTTTTATGTAATCTCGCTATTTTTCGATAATAAAGATGGAATCCCTTTTGAGCTAGCACTGAGTTACCTCAGAGGGCTGAAGCTCTTGGGTTAGGGCCCAATCCAAGTAGCAAAGCTTCTCTTTACTTGTATTTGTATGCTTTACTTCAGTTTGTAGATTAATTTGCTGTTAGATGTGTTTCTTTTGTGGTTAAGAATAGGTTTCTTTTGATGATTTAGTCAGTTGCTTCCATTTGTACTTTCTATAGCAGGTTAAGAAACGATCATAAAAGATTCAAAAAGGCTAGTAGTAGTGCCTTGGCCTCTCTTCCTACCTCTGGGACCATGATTTGAGGCAAAGACTCTCTTGCTACCCCAAAAACACAGATTTTCCTCATTCATAGGACTTCTAGTGTTTGCAACTCTCTAGTAGGTTGATAGTCTAGTTTTGCTTTGCTTTAGATCTTACTCATCGTGTTCACTTCTTGATTTGCAATAGTATTCTTTCATGCTTTCCTTCCTTGCAGCATTTACCAGCACTCCCTTGTACACATCATAGTCTAGGTCATTTTAATGCAAAACTCAGTTTTTTCCTAGGATGCACTCATTTGATTTGTTGCTTGATTTTATTGGTTGACTGTTAGTCCCTATGTAGTAGATCTCTTCCAACAGTAGGCCAGCTTATCCACAATCACATCCTCCATCTGATCCATGCTCTACAGGTCTCCCAAACCTCACCTTAATTCTGCCCTAAATTCCTTCTTTTTTCATAGAACTTCTTCCTCTCTCCTTGAGCAAACCCAATCATCTTTCTCTCTCTTGGTGATTCATGGTAGACCTAAGGGACCCTAACACCTCATTCCAACCTTCATCCAGATTTTTCACCCACTCTCACCCCCACAAAATAGCGGAAATTTCTCTCGGCCTCCTCCTGTAGGCCTCCTGTAGTTTCCCTATTTTCCTCCTGTAGATTTCCTGTGTCCTCCTGTAGTTTTTCCTGTAGCCTTTCTTTTGAAGGCCGAGTATGGAAAAGCCTCCAAAATGCCACCTAAGACCTCCTAGGATCCATCCAAACCATCCTACATCCTCGCAAGCACGAAAACCACTATCCAATGCTGCCTATTTGCTGCCACACTCTTACACAATAAATTAGATGCATGTGAAATTCACATAAAAACACATAAAAATCCAAAAACATGTTTTTTTCTTATTTACTTCGAAAAATGGCATGGTTAGATATTTTTTACTTCCTTGAGTAGGTAATCATATTTCTTTCATGGTCTTCATAGTGTTTTTGGCAAAAGTATAATTAGCTTGTTAAGTTGGCTTTACTAGGTTTTGCTTTACATTCTAGTCTTTCTCCTTTCAGCAATTAGAATAGCCTCTATAAAGTAATATTTCTTTCCTTTCATCACACATAGAGCTTCTTTTGAAATCTATAGAAGTTGGCTTGAGCTCCTAGTGATCTCGCACTGACTGACCAAGTGACAACCTACAGTGAGAACTAGTACTTGTGCATACACCACCAACACTTCCATGTTTGTTACGAACTGTCGAGTTGATAAAATTAAAGTTGGAAGCCTAGGAGTTGCTACATTCTTGCTACAATACTGGCACTCACCAGTCTTAACCTCTATTTTCTAGCCACCGTGAGTAGCCATCTTAGGCAAATCCAACCTCCTTGGAGTGTTTGGCTCAGCCTTGGGAAATGTGCACCTTCCCTACACCTTATACAACTGTCATACACCCCTCCAAGACATCATATCATTATTCTTTCCCCAAAAAACCCTTCATGTAACTTCCTTTAGAAGTTTATGATATTCTGTAGAATATTAGGACATCCTATAGTAGTTTCTTATAGCAACTCTAGGATCTCCTCCAACAACTTGTTTTAACCCTGTTTTGACTAGAAATGATAGGATAGTCTAATATAGGAGCAGTTTAACCCCTCAAGTTGGATTCCATGCCCATGAGTGCCACCTAGACCAACCTTCCCATTACTTTCCCTCTTGCAAGAACAAATAATATTGACATTTATATTTATGAAGTTATCACTTAAAGGCTATTCTTATACAAAGATGTAAATGAGATAGTTAGTGCATGCATGTGTGAATTATGAGATGATAGAGTAACTTCCCATTTCTAAGAAGTCTTAATAGTTATATGATCAATTGCAATCTTAGGATAGTTTGCTTTGTTCAAAGTATTTTTTTCATTAAATAGCTAGATTATTTGCGTCATTACATAGAATTTACCATTTGGCAACTTTCATTTCCTGAATAGACAAGCATTAAATTTCTTGCAATAGAACTAGCTTTACATTCATTGTGAGTAGTCAGACTCCCTTAGGTTCAATAGATGACTGGTCTGGAACCCTAATGGTCAAGCGTGTTATGAAACCAGCTCACAAAAAGATAGAAAAGATAGATCAACGCCTTAGAATTCAGCGTCTTCGAGGGGGCAACCTCCTTTACATTACATAAATGAACAATTATTGGATGATTCAAATCACAAAACCTCCTTTCTATATATAGGAGTCTAAGGAGTACAATATAATCCAGCCGACCTAACAATAATAATATAAAGCCACAAAAATAACAATAGATGGATTCTATGAGGCACAATAATAACAATATCGGGACAATAGGGGCACAACAATATTAATAATGGATACAACTATAATAGTAATGCGGTAATCACTAGTATTATAGGGACCCAATATGCCCCTCTCCTTCAGAAAAGCGTTGTCCTCAATTCTTGAGTAGTTTTGGATTCTTCTGTATTAAATTCTCATCCTCCCATGTGGAATCTTCAACGGATAAGTTCTTCCACTTGATAACATACTTCGAAATTGATCAAATTCGAAGTTGTTGAGTTCTTGTTTCTGTGACTTCTTCTAGTTCCAAAATAATTTTTCCTTCCTCATCAAGTTATGTAAATATTGTTTGAACTGAGAGCTTTTTGCCTATAACCTTATTTAAACATGAAACATGGAAAACTGGGTGCAATCGAGAAGCTGCAAGAAGCTCCAATTTGTATGCCATAGTACCAATCTTTTGCAACACCTTGTACAAAGCATAATACTTTGGTGATAATTTATTATCCTTCTTAGCTTTCTTGAGGGACATTTTCTTATATGGTTGTAGCCATAGGAATACCCAATCACCTACAACAAAAATTCTTTTGCTGCGATGTTGATATGCTTGTTGTTTCATTCTATTCTATGCCAACACAAGGCTATCCTTTAAGAGTTCGAGGACTTGTTGTTGATGTTCGATGTGATGTTCCATTGCTTCAACCTTAGAATTTTCTCTTAAATATGATGTGATGGATGGTGGTTGATATCGATAAGGTGCCATAAATGGGGCATTTTTGTTGCTATATGGAAGGAAGTGTTATACCACCACTTAGCCAGAGGCAACCATTTGACCTGTTGTGTCTGTTTATCATAAACAAAACAACAAATATATCCTTCCAAACATTTGTTTACTATCTCTGTTTTCCCATTAGCTTGAGGATGATAAGATGAGCTATGAGCTAAATGAGTACCAAGGCAAGAAAATAATTATGTCAAAAAATTTCCAGTGAAAATGGGATCTCTGTCACTTACAATAATCTTTGGGTTTCCATGTAGCTTTTGAATTGTTTCCATAAATGCAGTAGAAACTGTACTAGCTTTAAATGGATGTGATAATGTGCAAAAGTGTGCATACTTGGTAAGTCTGTCAACTACCACCATGATGACACTCTTTCCCTCAGACTTGGGTAAACCTGTGATAAAATCCATTGAAACTCCTCCCAACGTTGGCTTGGAATGGATAAAGGTTGTAATAGACCTGGCGTCTTAATTGTTTCAACTTTATTTTGTTGGCAAACCAAACATTCTGCCACAAACTTTTGTTTATCTGATTTAAGGCCATCCCAAAAAAAATTCCTTCTTAACCTTGTGGTAATTTTTTTAAAATCTTGAGTGCCCTCCTAAGGTAGAAGTGTGCAATTCTATAAGAATATTTTGTTTAAGTGGGAATTCTTACAAAGGTATAAGGGATCTTTGTACCATAACGAATCATTTTTCTAGCTAAATGTATCAGATGTACTGGAATCTTATTGTAACTTTCAAATAAGTGCCCACACTTCTTCATAATTCTTCCATTCCTCCCTTGCTTCGTTTATCCAATCTTGTTGGATAATAGAAATGGTGCACAAGAATGCTTCCACATCCTCATCCTTTCTTGAGAGTGCATCTGCCACCACATTTTGCTTCCCTTTTTTGTAGATGATTTCAAAGTCATAACCCAACATCTTTGTGACCCACTTTTGTTTCTCTTTAGAGGATAATCTTTGTTCTAAAAAGTATTTAAAGCTATCATGATCCGTTTTTACCTTGAAGTGTCTTCCCATTAGGTAGGGTCGCCATTTCTTAAGTGCATGGAGTATTGCCAACATTTCCTTCTCATAAATAGCTTTGTGTAAAAACTTTCCCTTGATTGGATGACTTCAAAAGCAATGCGTCTTTCATCTTGCATTAGAACAGCACCAATTCCATTTCCTGAAGCATCACATTCCACAATAAAGGTTTTTGTGAAGTCCGGTGTAGCTAAGACCGGTGCTTGGCACATTGCCTCTTTAAGATGTTCAAAGGCCTTTGTTGCTTCCAGAGTCCATGAAAATGCATCTTTCTTCAATAATGTTGTTAGAGGTGCTACTATTCTCCATAATTCTTAACAAACTTGCAATAATACCCTGTCAACTCGAGAAATCCTCACAGATGCTTTATGGATGTGGGGATTTTCCATTCCTTAATGGCTTTAATTTTCCTAGGGTCTACCTTAACTCCTTCTTGAGTACAATATGACCCAGATATTCCACCTCTTGTACTCCAAAGAAACATTTGGATCTTTTTTCATATATTTTTTCTCCTCCAATATTTGTAGCACCCTGTCAACATGTTCAACATGATCCTTCCAGGACATGGTTTAGATTAGTATATCATCAAAAAATACTAACAAAAATTTTCTAAGGAATGGTTTGAAAATGGAATTCATCAAACCTTGAAATGTTGAATGTGCATTGGTGAGGCCAAAAGGCATGAAAAAAAATTCATAATGACCCTCATGCATTCTAAATGTTGTTTTCGAAATGTCTTCAGTCTTCATTCTGATTTGGTGATATCCTGAATGAAGATCCAACTTGTTGAAGTAAATTGATCCATGCAATTCATCCAGTAATTCATCAATGATAGGAATGGGAAACTTATCTTTAACAGTGATCTTGTTGAGATCCCTATAATCCGAACACATGTGCCATGATCCATCCTTCTTGTGCACCAATACTACTAGAGTAGAGAAAGAACTTTGACTTGGTTGAATTATACTAGCCTCTAGAATTTTTGCAACCATACGTTCAATTTCACTCTTTTGGGCAGAGGGATATATGTACAGCCTGATGTTTGGAGGAACACTTCTTGGAATCAGATGAATAGCATGATCATGATCACGAATAGCTGGGAGACCTTTGGGAGTCTCAAATACCTTGGAATGATTGTCTGAGACTTTTTGGAGATCTGGAGAAATAGATGGTTCTAATGTGGAAACATCTAGCGAACATAATTGTGCAATTATACCTCTTTGTTCCTTTTTTAGAAGCTTTGTCATACCATTAGAGCTAATTATATTTCCTTGTTTCCCTGCAATACCCCTTAATTCCACTTCCTTTCCTTCCACAAAAAATTTCATGAAAAGTTCTTGAAAATTAAAAGCTATTGTACCCAAGGATTGTAGCCATTGGACTCCTAGTACAACATCGACACCTCCCATGGGAAAGCATTGGGATAGTCAATACATATTCTCCCATGGATAGCTTGAGATTATGGCACTTTCCAGAGAAATTTATTGTTCCTCCATTTGCAACCATCACTTGACACTCTGGTGCTAGATATAAGAAGCAATTCAATTCTTTTGCTACCTTACAATGAATAAAATTGTGGGTACTTCCTGAATCCATCAACACTATACCTTTTTCTTCTTGATTTGTCCTTCTATCTTGATGGTTTGAGGAGTGGTAATTCCCGCCAATGCATTGCAAGATATTGGATTCATTTGTTCTTTATCTAGGCTTTGTTCCTGGAGTATATCCTCTTCTTTTGACGTTTCATGCTCCTTTTCTTCTTCCTCTTCACAATCTATGTAGAATAATTTCTTCTCAGCACACTTATGACCTTTAGTGTATTTTCTATCACAACTGTAACAAAGCCCTTTTGCTCTTTTTTCTTCCAATTTTTGTGGTGTCAACTTATAGGTTGTGGAAGACTAGGTGCAACAACACTTCCATCTTTATAGTTGTGAGTGGTATGCTTCTTGGTTGCCATAAGTTTGCTTTCCATTTTTCTTGCTAACCTGAATGCTTTCTCTAATGAATCAGGTTTCCAAAGGTGAACATCATGTTGGATATTATCCTTTAAAGTCCCTATGAACACATCAATCCTATGCTCCTTTGGAATGTCTTTTACCTTTATGTTCAATTTTTGGAACTCCTCAGAGTGTTCCATTATTGAACCCTTTTGTTTGAGACTTATCAATTAGCTAAAAAAAGTGTTGCTTTTTGTATCCTCATAATGTGTTGTCAATTCTTCCATAAAAATTGCTTAAGTGATAATATGTTTACGAGAGAAAAGCCATTGATACCATCCAAATTGATTTGGTTCCAAATATAAAGTTGCAATACGTACCTTTTGTGTGTTTTGCACATTATTGAGATCAAAAAATTGCTTTGTATGTAATATCCATGTTGCGGGATCCTTGCCATCAAACTTCCTCATATCGATTTTGGGAATATGGTGGGTCTTCAATCCCAAATTAGAGTCTATGAAATCATGATTAACATTTCTTTTTTTTCCATCATGAGTTTCGTTTACTACCTTTTCACCATTAGTAAGTATTTCTTGTAGAAAATTTGTCAAATCTGTCTTCAAATCTGCCATGTTTGTCTTCAAAATTGTCTTCAAATCTACCATGTCTCTCTTCAAATATGTCTTCAAATCTATCTTTAAATCATCCATCTTAGCTTCCATGCCCTCTACCTTTGATTGCACACCATTTATCTTAGCTTTCGTTAACTTTTGTGAGAGTGACATTTGTTGCACTTGGTCTTGTAATTTTGATATATCATGTAGCATTTCTTCCTCTTCTTCATGAGTCATGCTAGAGATTTCAGGTTGCTTACTAGGTGTTTTCATTTTCTTTCCTTGGGGCATTAGTTACCGATAATAATTCTCTAATATTCCATTTCAATTCCTTCAAAATAAATTTTCAAACCAAGCTTAAGCAAAAATTTAAAAAAATCTACACACATTTTTTCACTTTGTAGGAGCTTGATATTGCCTCTGATGTATCTCTATACTTTTCAATCATCCAATTCTGAAATTTTGACCTATAGTAGCCCTATGTTCCCTCTTTCCAATGCCACCAATCTAATCGAAATTGGATTATCCAAGGAAGTATTATGCAAAATCTCCCACAGTGACTCAATTATAGACTAGTTCAGTAGAGTGAACTTGTAGAACATGCCACGAGTCATTGTTTTGACTTTTGGCTCTGAAAAATCTCTACAAGAAATCACGGTCCGTACTCTTTCTATAGCTACTTACAAAATTTAAATCCCATGCTCAGAGAGAAAGTTATGATTATTTTCCCCAGGTCATCTGTTTGGAATGTAATTCAGGAGTCTGCAAAAAGACCAACTTCCTCAGATCATATCTCCACAAATATAGTGCAAAAAGCTCTAAAATTCGGACCCAAGGTTCAGCGCGATGTCTTATTAAATGGGTTTTTTCTTAGCTTCTGAAACATCCTAGAAAAAAACTTATAGCAAAAATACCACGATGACTTATTTGGAGCAGCGAAACCCTAGAATCCAAAGCTCCAATACCAAATGTTATGAAACCAGCTCACAAAAAGACAGAAAAGATAGATCAACACCTTAGAATTCAGCATCTTCGAGGGGGAAACCTCCTTTACATTACATAAATGAACAATTCTTGGATGATTCAAATGGAAAAACCTCCTTTCTATATATAGGAGTCTAAGGAGCACAATATAACCCAGCCGACCTAACAATAATAATATAAAGCCACAAAAATAACAATAGAGGGATTTTATGGGGCACAGTAATAACAATATGGGGAAAATATGGGCACAACAATATTAATAAGGGATACAACTACAATAGTAACGGGGTAATCACTAGTATTATAGGGACCCAACAAAGTTCCCCAGTTGAGAAGTGACATGAGTAGAATGATGCATCTGTTATGTATATAGCACTATCGCCTCCATGTTTGTATGAAACCCTGGGTTGATAAAGTAAAGTTGGTAGTCCTAGGAGTTGCAACATTCTTACTGCAATACTAAGGCTCATCATTCTCATTCCTTAAGGAGTGATTGTATGCTTTTTCCCTACCTCAAGGGTTTTTCTAAAAATATCAATAAAGAAGCATTTTCATTCTAGTAATATCTTGTATTGGATATGGGTTTATTTTATCAAAGAATTTTAATATATTTACAAGTCAGGTATACAACGAATTATCTCAATCTATGAATATGTGTCAGTCCCAGTGACATATAAGGAATTATCTACCAATTAAATCCCATTGTTTACTATCTCAATGTGTCATTGTCGCATTCAGATCCTGATCAAACAAATATCCAAATATATTCCTTAAACAAACAATCCATTAGCTAACAATGTACTCAACTTTAGTCATGCTTAAAGATATGAAATTATATTTTTAGTTCATCGATGACATGATTGTAGATGTCAAGCAACACTAAGATGTGATCATTGTTTTCTTAGTCCAACATTAGTGAATCCATGCACACTCATCTCTCCAAAATATCTTTCATCTCAAACATAGTGGCCAACTCCCTCTTATGCTCAATCATCAGAGGCTCACTTCCTATCAAGAATAGGTCATCAACATATAAAACCAAAATCAAAGGTTTACCAAGGACCAATGAAGAGGTTTGGATCTGAACTACGTCTAGGCTTCGATAACTGACTATCTAGGCTCAGTGAGCTTGTTACAAACAATATATCGCGTTCCTACAATCTTCCATGTTCATAGAACCCTTCCTTAATTTTCTCCATGTATGGAGCCTTTTCATAGTCCTAGTGTTCTCCTGATCTTGTGCATAATGCTTCCTCTTTTGTGACCTACATGCACAACTGCACCCATAGGCCTTCTTCCATGTCGTTAGGAGGCCTATAACCACACTCTTAAACCTTTCTCTTAGCACATGTGGCTAGGAATAGGAGAAATATTATTTTCTGAAAATTAGAACTTTTCCAAAACCTTTTCAACAAATTCAGATGGTTATACATGACCAAAATTCTTCCTTTAACAACCAAGCATCCTTCTTTCAAATAATACTAGGTGATAAAATCTAATGAAGTGTTTCTCCCTATGAATGAGAAGCATCTTCAATCATCACTATCTACCCTATACTATTCATATATCTTTGTAACTAGTAGCACTTAATTTTCATTTGCATTTATAGCATTTTGTCAACTTTCCACTAGCTCTTCTCTTCCTACACTAGCTTTATTTTCTTACATCTAAGGTGATGCTCAACAAGGATCTTATTTTCACATCTCATATAAAGGTTATAAGTATACCTATACTTAAATATTCATGCAGAATGAAATAATCAAATATAAAGAAGTAATATAAGTCTAATAAGTACTTACCTTTAATGACAGGTCACCATGTCCCTCTTTAACCATACTTCAAGAGTTACTACTTTCCATAACAATGTTTCCTTCCATATTTCCATCGACTTCATCATCAACTAAGGCCATCAATATTCACACAAAGCTAGAACATCTTCACACTGATCATGTTTCAAAACTGCAAAAATCAAACCATCATCTTATCCTAGGGTTTCATCTAAACCCTAACCTCATGTCATCCACTTAACCCTAATAACCAGATTTCCTAGGATTTCCTTCAAACTGTAACATTCTAAAGTCCCCTTTATCTTCTATTACTTCCATCAAAGGTGTCTTGTCAAGGGGGATCTAAATGAATTTTCTTCAACCCAAATTTGATACCACATTAATTTTTCTTAGGGGTTATATTATTCTTTGCTTTAGATAATTGCATTTCTTCATTTACATATTAAATTCACCCCTCATCATCATGACATTATTCAGTTTTATACATCATTCAACAACATATGAAATTATATATAAAGAAAACTATGATCATTAATGTAGTGGAACATAAAGGAATAATAAAGCAAAATAATTCACAAATAGAGACACAAGGATTGGTCAGAGACGAGGGAAAAACCCACTATGGGGGAAACCCTTTCAAATTATTCTTCTTATGATATTTTCATTGAATGTTTAAACAAAGAGAGAGTAAAATTATCCATATATGCATCCATGAAACTATCCAACAAACCCAACTAAACAAAATTCATGAGATGAACCCAACAATGCCAATAATCGAAACCCTGATTCATAAGCATGTGGTCAATTGTCACTATCTGTAGTCAACTACCAAACTCTACAGTCGACTGAAAATATATGTGGTCAACTATAATAGAAAAACCCTAGTTTTCAATCAGACACAAAGAGTGTATGTGCATGTAGTTGAAACCCTCGAGCTGCATACATAAACCCGTAGTTGTGATTGAAAACTACCTGTGTCATCCCTACGAATCAAAACCAAAACCCTGGAATTTTAGACTTGTATGAACCCATCTCTATGAACTATCTCAGACCTATCTGAGCCAAAACAAGAAAATAAGAATAGCCATCATAATGTCCAAATGAGGGTCACTTGACTTTTATTTATAGCCATTCATGGGTGTCCATTTTCCTATTAGGGCCGACCTATCATTTTTTTCACATGTGGGCTTTTCTTTAAAATTACGCATTCCCCTGTCCAAATTGAGTGCTTCAATAGTCAAAATTGGTGGTCTAAAAAAGAGGAATTGAGTCCCATGCTTGTAATTTGTCATTGAACTGCCAAAAACTATCGGGTGCAACACTACAAATTATTATGAATATTTTTTATTTAGAGGCAGAAACTACTACGAGATCAACAATTGTATGTTTTTCATGTCGACTAGATAAGCCTATCAAATAGTTCATGTAATGTTATAATATCACTGAGGATTATGAATAATATGAGGACTAGGAAATTTGAAGATACCAAAACATAATGAAAAAACACTATAACAGGGTCAGAACTCTAATCCATGGGCTATGCCAATCCAATTAGGACATGCAAGGTAAATGTCAGAATATAAGACAATCCAACGCTTTCTATTATTGGACACTATTGGGATGAGGAGACAATGGATAAAACTATTGATGTGTCATGTGAGTATCAAGATCTATTTCTAACTACTTTATTAGAAATGAAATACATAGTAGGAGAACAAGAAGAAATCAAAATCCCCTTGAATTTAAATGAAAAACCAACTAAACAAAGGCATTATAGGTTGAACCCAGTCTAGAAGGAAAAATCTGCACAAGGAGTTGGACATAATTTTGGAAGGAGGAATTATCAAGCCAATAGAATAATGTAAAGGGTTAAGTCTGATGGTGGCATAGGATTATAAAACAGGTGAAATCAAAATTTTTATGGAGCTGATAAAACTAAATGGTGCTTGTGCACATGACCTTGTTATGCATCAAACTCACAAAATAGAAGAAACCATATATCAACGACTTAAAAATTATCCTCTTCGTGGTGGAAACCTCCTTTACATTACATAAATGCATAATTTTTGGATCATACGAATGACAAGACCTCCTTTTTATATGTAGGAGTCTAAGGGGTCACAATATAGTCAGAGCCTACATAAGAGTAGTAATGTAAGGGAATGACAATAACAATAGTGGAATTTTATGGGGCACAATAATAACAATATGGGGACTACAAGGGCACAACAATAACAATAAGGGGTTACACTAGTGATATAGGGACCTTACATGCTTCTGTCCTTCAAAAACATGTTGTCCTCAACACTTGCGTAGTTATGAATGCTTCTATATAAAATTCTCATCCTCCCATGTGGAATATTTAGCTGGTAAGTTCTTACACTTGATGAGATAATATGTAATTGATGAATTTAATAGTTGTGAGGTTCTTGTTTATGTTACTTCTTTAAGTTCCAATATGTTTTTTCCTCCCTCGCTAAGTTATGGAAATATTGTTTTAACTGGTATCTTGTCACCTATAAACTTCTTTAAGCATGAAACATGGAAAACTGGGTGCACTCAGGAATATGCAGGAAGCTCCAATTTCTATGTCATAGTACCAATATTTTGCTATACATTGTAAGGACCATAGTACTTTGGTGATAATTTATTATCCTTCTTATCTTTGTTGAGGGACATTTGTTTGTATGTTTATAGCTATAAAAATGCCCATTCACCTGCATCAAAACTTATTTAAATGTGATGTTGATCTTCATATTGTTTCAATTGATTATGCGCCAAAGTGAGGTTATCCATTAAGAGTTAGAGAACTTCTTGTTGATGCTTGATGTGATCTTCCACTCCTTGAACCTTAGAATTTTCTCTTAAAGATGATGTGATATATGGTGGATGATATCCATAAAGTGCCATAAATGGGGTCATTTTTGTTGTAGTATGGAAGGAAGTGTTATACCACCATTCAGCCAAAGGAAACCAATTGACCCATTGTATTTGTTTATAAGATACAAAGAAACA
This sequence comes from Pinus taeda, assembly GCA_000404065.3. Lineage (NCBI taxonomy): Eukaryota > Viridiplantae > Streptophyta > Pinopsida > Pinales > Pinaceae > Pinus > Pinus taeda. The sequence continues at coordinate 122,852 of APFE030830790.1, read as the reverse complement.
AAGATATACTTCCAAACTTTCATTCACTATCTCAACTTTCCCATTAGATTGACGATGATAAGATGAGTTATGAGCTAATTGAGTACCTAGATAAGAAAATAATTTCATCCAAAAATTTCTAGTGAAAATGGGATCTCCCTCACTGACAATAATCTTTAGGTTTCCATGTAGATATTGAATTGTTTCCATAAATGCAGTGGCAACTGTACTGGATTTAAATGGATGATGTAATGCACAAAAATGTGCATACTTGGTAACTCTATCAATTACCACCATGTTGACACTCTTTCCTTCATACTTGAGTAAACTTGTGATAAAATCCATTGAAACCTCCTCCCAACGGTGACTTGGAATGGCTAAAGGTTGTAATAGACTCGAGTTGTCTCAAGTTTTTTTTATTGGAAAACCAAACATTCCACCACAAACATTTGAATATCATATTTAAGGCCCTCCCAAAAAATTTCCTTCTTGAACTTGTCGTAATTTTTAAAAATCCTGAGTGCTTTTCTAAAGGAGAGGTGTGCAATTCCAAAAAAAAAAAAATTGTTTGAGTTGGGAATTCTTCCAAAGATATAAGCAATCTTTGTAGCATAATGAATCATTTTTCTACTAGACATATTAGATATATTGGGATCTTGTTGCAACGTTTAAATGAGCATCCACACTTCTTCATCATTCTTATATCATCCCTTGCTTCAATTATCTAATCTAGCTAGATAATAGAAATGGAAAAAAGAAATCCTTCCACATCCTCATCCTTTCTTGAGAGTGCATCTGCAACAATGTTTTGCTTCCATTTTCTATACATGATTTCAAGGTCATAACCAAAAATATTTGTAACTCATTTTTTCTTCTCTTTTGAAGATAATATTTGTTCCAAAAAGTATTTAAGACTATGATGATTTGTTTTTACCTTGAAGTGCCTTCCCATTAGATAAGGTCGTCATTTCTTTAGTGCACGTAGTATTGCCAACATTTCCTTCACCTAAATAGGTTTGTGTAAATACTTTCCCTTCTATTAGTGTTAGTCTTTCCAGCCTTCCTCCAGTGACCAAATATGCTCTTACAAATTGGTCTTAGAGTGTCAAGCGCAAATTTTGTCATTTTAGTGAGTCTTCAAGCAAAATTTGGTCACTAGGCATTAGGTCTAGGGTTTGATTTCACTCCTTTCATAGTTTCCCAAATGTCAGTCTATGTCACTATGTAGCTGAGTCTATCATCATTCAGAGGGTTTTCATCATCATGTCAAGTTCCATTGGGTCATTTTACAACTTGTTCTTGCTTCAGTTGTGCATAGGCAAGGTTCATTTCTCTCTCCTAGGGTTTTGAAGGCAATTTCTCTTGAATGGTCAAATCATTAGCAAAACTTGTATCCAGATGTTCATACACCTTCCCCTATCCTTCATGTACCTTATTAAACAATTCCCATCACTGATACCCCCAAAATTCCTCATTTTAACACAAACCCTAGTTTCTTGCGACAACTTGGCAATTTTCTAGGCTAGGCCTGTGTTTTGCCCTTTTGGATGCCTTCCCCTCACTCGATCTCTAATATTCCACTTTCCCCTGCTTCCTAACATCCCTCCCTACTTCCCAAAATTTCCTAAAGAATTTAGAAGCCCCTTATCCTCTTCATTTCACTTCATTTCGACAAAATTCCTTGTTTCACACATCGGGATAAGTTTCACTCAAAAGATGTTTCAGAGAAATCAAAGATGGATTTTGGAAAACGGAGAGAGGTTTTTGTCCAAAACATGCCAACGAAGAAAAACCTCCCTCAAATTTACACAAGTATGATGGTTTTAGATAAATGTCAAAAATATTGTTGCTTTAGGAGAATTGAATGCACCTCTGAAGTAACCTTCAAAAAATCAAGATTTCTCCTAGCATGGTTGGCTAAATGACTTGGTTGATGACTCAAAGGATAACTAGACACAATTATCTTTCCAATGAGCTATCATGAGCTCAATTTGGAGTTGAGGAAGACCTTCAAAGGTGGACTGCAACAACACTCTACCTTGAGGCAGCCTCATTCTGTTCATTTTGACAAGTTTTGGGAGATTTGATTTATGACAAGGAAAATGAAGTCCAAATTAAAAAATTTTACCTGTGTTGGAAATTATACTCCAAGAGATTTCAAACGAGCTATCACACGCTCAATTTGGACACCGCAAAGGCCTCCAAAATCCTCCTGCAAAATGCACTATGTGGCGCGTTACGCATATAGCCTCCCCAACCTGTGCAAAATTACATGCGCGCTATGAATAGGGAGCGCGCTACGCATTGGACATCTTGTTTTCAAAGTCATGTCAGAGATGGATTCAGTTTATGAGCAAGGATATGAGCAGGACAGTGACTCAACCGTTGAGGTTGATGTACTTAGATGGAGCATAGCAGTGCACCAGTAATGGTAACATATCAGAGAGGCCACAGAGCTTTGTTTGCAGCATCACGACGAGTACTATCTCCACCCGGGGTGGAATGGGTCTCGTTGACTTCATCAACAGCGCAAGTACTATCTCCACATAGCGTGGAAGGGGTCTCACCTTCTTCATTAGCACAAGTACATTCACAGGATCAGGATAGAAACAAAGACATGTTCCATCATATGAAAAATCATTATTGGGCTTGCATACATGTCTGCAAAGAAAAAATGAAGATTCTAAAGAGGAGGTTGAGCAGAGCAGTAAAACGGCGGAAAAGGCCTGATCCACTCCAGATTTTGGCTAAGGCTTCTTTGGCTGGACATAATACATGGTGGAGGCTCTTCACTCTGAATTTTAGCAAATTCGGAGAAATTCTTGTCATTTTGAAATATTTTGGCCTTAAAACAGGTTTTTCAGCTATATGAGTAGGGCGTCGACGCGCTCGCTTTTGATTGGGACACTTGCTAGAGGAAAAATTTATATTTTTTGGTTTTTCATGGTAAGTTATGCATGCTCAAGTATTGTTGAAGCATTTCATCAAGTTCTGGATGATCAAAAGGCCCAAAAACACCATGAAAACCACCTTTGTGCCACCTTTTGCACCAACAGGAAGTACGTCTGGGAGAATGCATTTTTGGAGGGGAAAATGAGCTCCAAATTTGGAAATTCCACTTGAGTTGGATAGCCAACATCCAGGGCTTTCCAACGAGCTATCATGAGCTCAATATGGATGCCAGGAAGTACCCCAAAATTTGGTTGAAAGGCGAGCTATGCGTATGGCTCAGGCGCGCTATGCATATAGATTTTTGGTCAATTTTTCATTTTCCAGCTCAGGATTTCGAACAGTTGGACCAATTTCCCTTGTGGATGAAATTTTTGAGTTATCTTGATGTAAATTTATGGTTGCCGTGTAACTTGGACTCATTTTTACCTATTCTTGAAGCTTCACTCCTAAAAAAGTAAAAATCAAGTGTAAGAATCAGTTTCCCTTCTTTTAGAGGCAAGTTGTTTGGATGCCTATATTCTAGCTCCTTGTTTAGAATTAGTTGGAACTGCTCCTAGAAGGAGGAATTTGACCCCTAGAGGCATGGGAAGGGGTTAGGATGGTCTATAAAATGTATTTTCTCAGTCATTTTCAGAGGTTGGAGAGGTTGGACTCTTGGGAAAGATTTTGGCACATTATTGTACATATTTTTCATATTTTGGCGAAGGAAAGATCAGAGGCTTTGTAGCACCTGTTGGGAGTCTTGTGGCTTTCAGTTCTTGATGGTGTTTTCTCTCAGTTTATTGTAATTTCTTTCATGTTTAATGTATGTCGTTCCCTTCTTATGCTTCTGAAACTAAATGAATGAGTAAATGAGGTTGAATCCATTGATTTCAGTGCTCTGCCTTTGAAATTGTTTAGTTTTACATGTTTTCGCCTGTTTGGAGAGGATCCATGTTCTCCCTTGCCCTCTTCAGCTCCATTTCATTCTGATCTATCCATACACCTAATCAAAAAGCATTAAGACTACTGCTTACCTTTTTCCCAACTCGAATTCTGCAAAGATCTGGCCTTATCCCCGGAACCAAAATTGTTTTTTCCCATTTCTCCAACAAAAACCCAAAAAATCAAAATCAAACTTTCCTATCTCTTTACTAGCCTAAAATCAGTTCCCATTCTAGAGTCATCTCGCACCCTATTACTCATTTTATCGAGATTGACTAGAGAGAGCCCTCTCCTATCCTCGTAGGGCTAGCTACAAGGCTGAGCGTGGTTTGATGTAGCCTTGAGTTTTACCTTATTTCAGCCTAAGGTAGATTTGAGTGCTAACATAGTGGCGACCATACTGGGGAGAAAATGGTTTGCTTGTTGGTGTTATTTGTTCTATAAGCTACAGATGGAGTCTGAAGTCACGTCAGGTAGCCTTCGAATTGCTCTTGCTCAGTGAGTGCATAGTAGATAAACGCTGCTTCAGTCGATCTCCAGTGTAGCTTGTAATTGTAACACTTAACTTATAAATTCCCCCAGTACGTGTATCAAGTTCAGATTTGATGGTTGATGGTGAACAAAGGTCAGACATCAGAAGGCTGAAAACATTCACCTAGCGACTTTATTCACTGAAAAATCCAGAAATCGATGCTTCATGGTGACTTCACTGCAGGGAGATCAGTAGCTGTGAGATTTTCAAGATGGACCGAATCATGAGAAGATATGCTCCCATGAGCCGAGATCACATTCCAGGTTTTCTGAATAAGATGCCCAAGGTAGATTGGTCAAGGAATCTGCCTACATTTAAAGATGATGATAGGAAGGATGCTGCTTTACATTTGGTTAGATTTCACATGCATATTTACAAGTTGAAGGTTGATTTTCCTGAAGATTGCTTGATGAATATATTCCTGGGCACTTTGGAAGTTGAAGCCCAATCTTGGTATGAAAGTTTGCCACATGCTTGTATTTATTGCTTAAAGGATTTTCATGCCATGTTCATTGAAAGATACAAAGAATCTTATCCATCATTAAATTTAGTTCATGACTGTTGCAGACATGCTTCTAATTTTATTGAAAGACTTGAGGAATATTACAAAGATGATAATTTCATGGATGATGAGATCATGGAGGCTCTGTATGAGAATCCATTTCAGCAACATGAAGAGAACCTAGAGGATACCTATCAAGATGATCAGGAAATTTTGCAGCAGAATCAAGATCAGCAGGTTGAAGATGGCCACATGGCTTAAAATGATGAAAGGGAGAATGTTATTTCAGATCTACCGACAAAAGAAGACAACAGGCCGAGAACTCAAGTCTCAATTGCAGATTTTGATAATGACCAATCAGCTATTTTAGATCTACATTCAGATTGTGATGACCAAGCATATCTTGCGCTGAAGCCCATCAAAGAGAACTCTGCTGTTGAAATCATCTGGAATGTAGAAGACACAACAATGGATCCAAATGTTCTCAGTCATACTGTCAGTCCATCATTAGAACACAGCCTTCATGAAGAAGCAATCCAGTCAGTTCATAAAAAACAGAATGAGATCTTTGTGCAAGTGATGAATCTCCTTTCAATAACTCAGTAATAAATGATAGTTTGAATGCCCTGTCATATGAAGATAATTATTGTTTAAGCAGAAGAAAACAAAAGGCATTGTCTCCTTTATCTGAAGATGAGATAGATCTACTTTTGAAAGGTCTGGTTTCAGCCGAAGCTACAACAGATTTGCAGTGCACACATGGTCAAGAAAGTGTTGGTGAAATATCTTCCTCTTTTGAAAAAGATGACGGTCTTGTAATCAGTTTTATAGATCAACAAACAGATAATATTTTCTTTCACAAAGATGATAAGGTTGTCATGTTTGATAATCTTGAAGATTGTTTTTTGTTTAAGAATGACCTAGACCATGAAGATGAGGAGTATGAGCTTGAGAGAGACAATATGCCAAGATTTCTCATGGTCAAGGAACCTACAGCTAACACTCAGATGGCAGAAGCACATATTTCTCTATGCATTCCTATCCCTCGGAAATCAATTGTTCTTTTAGATCAGAATGAAGGCAGTACTTGTATTTTTGTTGTTGGATCTCAAGACAAGATAGTGCTTCAGGATTATCAAGATCCCTTCGGCATCCTTTTGCAAGCACTAGAGAAGATAAATGTTTCCTAGTTCGTTATCATAAGCCTTGGTTTCAGTGGTTATTGTGAGTTGCCTACAGGTTCATCATTCCGCCTGCTCAAGGAGAGTAAGAGCAGAAATTTGGTATGTAGCCATCTATTGGATTGGTTACATTGGAAATCTCATTACACATGATTGTACATATTTCATTAGTATGCAGGTGGTTGTCATCATGATTTGAAGCCCTCAAATCTCGATGGACTGCTTCCCTTCAAATAAGCTTTGTAAGTTCTTGTTTTAGTTAAGTCAGTCATGAGTCATTTTTGAGTCAGTTCTTTGTCTTGTTGTTAAGTTAGTTTGTGTCGGTTTTCAGTCATGCATTTTAGCTTGAGTCTTGACTCCATTGCCCAATGGATGAAGGCACTGTCTGCTCTCCCAAAGATCTGCCGTTCTTGGCACCTCCAACGAGCTACCATACCCATTGGAGCAAATGTTAGTGCCAGTCTTTCCAGCCTTCCTCCAGTGATCAAATATGCTCTTACAAAGTGGTCTCAGAGTGTCAAGCACAAATTTTGTCATTTCAGTGAGTCTTCAAGCAAAATTTGGTCACTAGGCATTAGGTCTAGGGTTTGATTTCACTCCTTTCAAAGTTGCCCAAATGTCAGTCTATGTCACTATTTAGCCGAGTCTATCATCATTCATAGGGTTTCCGTCATCATGTCAAGTTCCATTGGGTAATTTTACAGCCTGTTCTTGCTTCAGTTATGCCTAGGCAAGGTTCATTTCCCTCTCCTAGGGTTTGGAAGGCAATTTCTCTTGAATGGTCAAATCATTAGCAAAACTTGTATCTAGATGTTCATACACCTTCCCCTATCCTTCATGTACCTTATTAAACACTTCCCATCACTGAGATCCCCCAAATTCCTCATTTTCGCACAAACCATAGTTTCTTGCTACAACTTGGCAATTTTCTAGGCTAGGCCTGCGTTTTGCCCTTTTGGACCCCTTCCCCTCACTCGATCTTTGAGATTCCACCTTCCCCTGCTTCCTAACATCCCTACCTACCTCCCAAAATTTCCCCAAGAATTTAGAAGCTCCTTATCCCCTTCATTTCGCTTCACTTCGAAAAAATTCCTTGTTTCACACATCGGGATAAGTTTCACTCAAAAGATGTTTCAGAGCAATCAAAGATGAATTTTGGAAAACTGAGAGAGGTTTTTGTCCAAAACATGCCAGAGAAGAAAAACCTCCATCAATTTTACATAGGTATCATGGTTTTAGAGAAATGTCAAAAATATCATTGCCTCAGGAGAATTGAATGCACCTCTGAAGTAACCTTGGGAAAATGAATATTTCTCCTAGCATGGTTGGGTAAATGACTTTATTTATGAGTCAAAGGATAACTAGAAACAAATATCTTTCCAATGAGCTATCATGAGATCAATTTGGAGTTGAGAAAGACCTTCCAAAGTTTACTGCAATAGCGCCTTGCCTTGAGGCAGCCTCATTCTGCTCATTTTGACAAGTTTTGGAAGATTTGATTTATGACAAGGAAAATTAAGTCCAAATTGAAAAATTTTACTTGGGTTGGAAAGTATACTCCAAGATATTTCCAACAAGCTATCACACACTCAATTTGGACACCAGGAAGGCCTCCACAAGCCTCCTGCAAAATGCACTATGTGGCGTGCTACGCATATAGGAGGCGCGCTACACATATAGGAGGCGTGCTACGTATATAGAGTGCACTACGCATATAGCCTCCCCAGCCTGTGCAAAATTACATGCATGCTACGCATAGGGAGTGTGCTATGCATTGGACATCTTGTTTTCAAAGCCATGTCAGAGACGGATTCAGTTTATGAGCAAGGATATGAGCAGGACAGTGACTCAACCATTGAGGTTGATGGACTGAGATGGAGCATAGCAGTGCACCAGTAGTGGTAACATATTAGAGAGGCCACAAAGCTTCGTTTGCAGCATCACGACAAGTACTATCTCCACCCGGGGTGGAAGGGGTCTAGTTGACTTCATCAGCAGCGCAAGTACTATCTCCACATGGCATGGAAGGGGTCTTGCCTTCTTCACCAGCACAGGTAAATTCACAGGATCAGGATAGAAACAAAGACATGTTCCATCATATGAAAAATCATTATTGAGCTCGCATGCATGTGTGCAAAGCAAAAATGAAGATTCTAAAGAGGAGGTTGAGCAGAGCACTAAAATGGCGGAAAAGGCCTGATCCACTCCAGATTTTGGCTGAGGCTTCATTGGCTAGACATAATACATGATGGAGGGTCTTCGCTCTGAATTTGAGCAAATCCGGAGAAATTTTTGTCATTTTGAAATATTTTGGCCTTAAAATAGGTTTTTCAGCTATATGAGTAGTGCGTCGACGCGCTCGCTTTTGATTGGGACACTTGCTGAAGGAAAACTTTATATTTTAGGGTTTGTCATGGTAAGTTATGCATGCTCAAGTATCTCTGAAGCATTTCATCAAGTTCTGGATGATCAAAAGGCCTAAAAACACCATGAAAACCACCTTTGTGCCACCTTTTGCATCAGCAGGAAGTAATTCTAGGCGAATGAAGTTTTGGAGCGGCAAATGAGCTATAAATTGGGAAATTCCACTTGGGTTGGATAGCCAACATCCAGGGCTTTCAAACGTGCTATCATGAGCTCAACTTGGATGTTGGGAAGTGTTCCAAACGCAGGCTGAAATACATGCTATGTGTATGGCTCAGGCGCGCTACGCATATAGATTTTTGGTCAATTTTTCATTTTCCAGCTCAGGATTTCGGCCAGTTGGACCAGTTTTGCTTGTGGATGAAATTTTTGAGTTATCTTGATGTAAATTTATGGTTGGCATGTAACTTAGACTCATTTTTACCTATTCTAGAAGATTCACTCCTAAAAAAGTAAAAATCAAGTGTAAGAATCAATTTCCCTTCTTTTAGAGGCAAGTTGTTTGGATGCCTATATTCTAGCTCCTTGTTTAGAATTAGTTGGAACTGCTCCTAGAAGGAATAATTTGACCCCTAGAGGCATGGGAAGGGGTTAGGATGGTCTATAAGATGTATGGTCTATAAGATGTATTTTTTCAGAGGTTTGAGAGGTTGGACTCTTGGGAAAGATTTTAGCACATTATTGTACATATTTTTCATATTTTGGCTAAGGAAAGATCAGAGGGTTTGCAACACCTTGGGATTCTTGTGGCTTTCAGTTCTTGATGGTGTTTTCTCTCAGTTTATTGTATGTTCTTTCATGTTTAATGTATGCCATTCCCTTCTTATGCTTCTGAAACTAAATGAATGAGTAAATGAGGTTGAATCCATTGATTTCAGTGCTCTACCTTTGAAATTGTTTAGTTTTACATGTTTTTGCCTGTTTGGAGAGGATCCATGTTCTCCCTTACCCTCTTTAGCTCCATTTCATTCTTATCTATCCATACACCTAATCAAAAAGCATTAAGACTACTGCCTACCTCGCCCCAACTTGAATTCTGCAAAGATCTGGCCTTATCCCCGAACCCAAAATTGTTTTTTCCAATTTCTCCAACAAAAACCAAAAAAATCAAAATCAAACTTTCCTATCTCTTTACTAGCCTAAAATTTGTTCCAATTCTAGAGTCATCTCACACCCTATTACTCATTTTATCGAGATTGACTGGAGAGAGCCCTCTCCTGTCCTCGTAGGGCTAGCTATGAGGTTGAGCGTAGTTTGATGTAGCCTTGAGTTTTACCTTATTGCAGCCTAAGGTAGATTTGAGTGCTAACACTTTCATTGGAGAACTATAAAATACAATGGGTCTTCCTTCTTGCATTAAAACAACAAAAATTCCATTTCCTAAGGCATCGCATTCCATAATAAAGGATTTTTTGAAGTTTGGTGTAGCTAAGAGCAGTGCTTGAAACATTACCTCTTTAAGAAGTTCAAAGCCTAAAGGCCTTAATTTCTTCTAGAGTCCAAGAAAATGCATCTTTCTTTAATAATATTGTTAGAGGTTCTCCTATTCTCCCATAATTCTTAACAAACTTGTGATCATACTCTGTCAACACGATAAATCCTCAAAGATGCTTTATGGTTGTTGGGATTTTCCATTCTTTAATGGCTTTAATATTTTTAGCGTCAACCTTAACACCCTCATTACATAAAATATGACCAAGATATTCCACTTCCTGTACTCCATATAAACATTTGGAGGTTTTGGAATATAATTATTTATCCTCCAATAGTTTGAGTACCCTGTCAACATGTTCAACATGATCCTTCTAAGACTTACTGTAGATTACTATATCATCAAAAAAGGGTTTGAAAATGGAATTCATCAAACCTTGAAATGTAGAAGGTGCATTGGTAAGGCCAAAAGTCATGACCCAAAATTCATAATGAGCCTAATGAGTTATAAATGTTGTTTTCAAAATATCTTCAGTCTTCAGTCTAATTTGATGATATCCTCAATGAAGATCCAAATTGGTGAAGTAAATTGCTCCATGGAATTCATCCAACAATTCATCAATGGTAACAATGGGAAATTTGTATTTAATAGTGAGCTCGTTGATCTCCCTATAATCCAGACACATGTGCCATGACACATCCTTCTTATGCACCAATACTACTAGAGTAGAGAAAGAACTTTGACTAGTTTGAATTATACCAACCTCTAGCATTTTTGCAACCATATGTTCAATTTCACTCTTTTGGGCATATGGATATCTATAAGGTCTGATGTTTGGAGGAACACTTTCTGGAATTAAATGAATAACATGGACATGATCACGAATAGCTGGGAGGCCACTAAGAGTCTCAAATACCTTGGAATGATTGTGCATGCCTTTTTGGAGATCTAGAGAAATAGATGATTCTGATGTTTGAATCTCTAGTGAGCGTAATTGTGCAATTACGCCCTGTTGTTATTTATTTAGAATATTTTTCATTCCATTAGAGTTGATTATATTTCTTGGTTTCCATTTTATACCCCTTAATTCAACTTCCTTTCCTTCCCCAAAGAAATTCAAGAAACATTCCTAAAAATTAAAAGCTATTGTACCGAAAGATTGTAACCATTGGACTCCTACTACAACATCAACACCACCCATATGGATGGAAAATTTTGAACTATTCAATACATATTCCCACATGGTTAGCCTAATATTATGGCACTTTCCATAGAAATTTATAGTTCCTCCATTTTCAACCATCACTTGACACTCTTCTGTTGGATATAAGACGCAATTCAATTCCTTGTCCATCTTACAATGAATAGAATTATGGGTAGTGCTATCACTCCAGGAAACTCTCCTATGGTTGTAACTTGGAGATGCATGGTAACATATAATGTTCAATATTGTTCTCATAAACATTGGAATGGATGATCAATTGGAACAAGTCAGATGACCATTTCAGCTCTGTTCTCACTCAAGACATTCATGAGCACTCTTAACAACACAAGGTTTTAGACCACTAATGCTCAATAGTTTGCACATTTAATGGATAGATGGATAATTCTTAACTATACCAGTAGATTGCATACATTAACAGATGTTAATGGCTAGCTACATACAGAAAATGAGTTTACTGACTGTACTAGCCGATTACATATATGAAAACACATATAAATGGCTAGCTACAGGTAGCAAAGGAGCTTGCAAATCTAATATATCAAAGCAGAGATAAGATGGCAGTTATCTGGCCTCAGATACATAAATAACATGAATGGACTATTCAAGTGCAAGCATAGAACATAAGAGAAATGGATATTGAACATATAACAACAAAATAAGCATGTATTACTAAAGGATGCAAATGAGAAGCTTAAAGGAATAGAGGAGGAATAATCTCCAAAAGTTGAACCCTTATTTCATCTTGTTTTTACATATTTATAGCTTGTTTACAATGGTCCTCAACCTTTTGAGGCTTCAGGTGTCTTAATCTATCCCTTTGTCATGTTTAACCATTTGATTCCCTTAATAGGCAGCATGATTCATAGGTTTCTTCTTATGATAGAAGACTAACCATATTCAGATATTTTGGGTAGCTTACTATGATGTCTGGGAGCTCTCTCGTGTTAGAGATGCCCCATAATTTTTGTTAAGATGGTTGTTACACTGGCTGAAACGTTGATGCTCCATGATCTTGTTTGATTCGGGTTGCAGCATGTTGTCACCCCTCTCTTCCCTTTCCAGGATCTGTCCACTGGCCATTGTATCTCGGCTGAATCCATCTTTTGCCATGTAAACATTTCTGCACAATGATTCTAAGGATGGTTGGCCACCTAATATTGCAAATGGAATGGCTATCGAGCCTGTGAAATCCATACAACAGTCCCTTTCAAATGATAACCATGAATGTTCTCTATTTCATACATAAAACACTGCAACTATGTAAATCATGCCCTTCTCTGTTCTTTTTGGACCTCAAAATTCCTTAAACATGGCCTATTCTCTCATCGGCTCCACCCCCTATGTTGTTGTCATCTATCATAGTTGGCCTGGTCCCTCTGTTCCCCTTGTATTTTGAAATACTTAAAAAACACAGAAAATACATGAAAATTGGCCTCCCTTGGGACTTCAAATCTTATGGATTTCATTCTTGAACCCTTTCAAGTTCAAGACTCATCGCAATCGGCATTACCACGTGTATAGAGGCCCTGCTCCTTTGCAATATTCTGATGCAATATTGCAACGCAATCTGATCGCAATCGCATATCACTCCAGCCAACGATCTTCATATAACACGACATATGTTCCTTCCAATTGCAAACCTGCGATGCGATGTGGGCCCCCCGACCCTTGGTAATGTTCCACTGTAATCTAGAAATGTGATTTGATCATAATCGTTGATCGCTTAATGCTGGGGCTTTATAGATTATGCTCTCCACCAGCATGACTGCTGATGTGACTCACCGATTAACTGTCCCTTTAGCTTGGTCGATTTCGATTTAGCCAGTTAGATCTAGGTCATTGATTGGCTAGATCTAACGGTAGCTGTGCGTTTATCTATTCACGTGTGTATTACTCTATTTTTTCATTGTTTTGGAGTATTTTAGCCTCCCAATAGTGTATTTCTACCCTTCTAAGGGCTTTTGGCATAAGATTTTTTCAATCTTGGGATGATCTTAATCAACTCTTGAAGGCTTCAAGAGTGTTTTGGATCCATTTTCTAGGCCAAATGCCAACAAGGCTATCATTGGCTCCTTTCGGGGATGAAATGCTCCCTGTGAGGTTTCAAGATTCACAGAGCAATTTCTTTCCTATAAAACAAAATTAAATCTTCCCCCTAGTGTTCCATTGGGCATGGAGTCTTTTTAGCATAAACATAAAAACTGAAAGAAAAAAATATGTACAATAATAAGACTTTAAGGCATTAAATGAAATAGAGTTTCAGGAACCGCCCATTTACTGGGCTTCCAAAAGTCTCTCCTCCTTCTAGATTGTGCAATATCAATGTATTGTTGTGGTGAACATGAGCGATGACAAAAGGACCTATCCATAAGGAGTCAAACTTGTCATGGTTACCTTTATTTTCCTTCAATGCACCCATTTGAGCACCCAATCACCAACTTGGAAATTCTCCACTTTTTCTTTCTTGTCAAAGGTTTCTTTGATTTTCTTCTGATGGACTTCTGACTTCTCAACTAACTTCTCTTTGATCTGTTGTAGTTCAACTACGCTATGCATTCTTCTTACCATGTCCTTTCCTTCATCTTGTTCTTCTTGCAAGAACTTAGCCATAGGGAGGATCAGCTGGATAAGGAAAATAACATCATTGCCATAGACCGATTTAAATGGAGAATTCCCTATGAAATTTTTTATGGAAACTCTGTCAGCCCATAGTGTAAACTTCAGCTTGGAATCCTAGCTCTTTTTATTGTCTTCTTATAGTTTTTTTATTATCCTTACCAGACTCTTGTTAGATGATTTTACTAGGCCATTGCCTTGAGGATAATATGAGGTAGAATGCACCACTTGAATGCCCATGGATTTAGTCATGTCCATCAATTCCTTTTCCTTAAAAGTTGCTACATTATGAGTGACTAGTTTGGTTGGGCAACCAAATCTAGTGAAAATATTCTCATTCAAGAACTTTATGACAACTTGATGATTGGCACTCTTAGTGAGTGTAGCCTCAATCCACTTGGTGAAATAATTAGTGGCTACTAAGATCCATTTTTGTTGTCCATTGGAATGTGGGTTAATCTCACCTATAAAGTCCAATACCCACTATTGGAAGGGACCATTGACATGTATTGGCTTCAAAAGCAGAGATTTTAGCCACTATATTCCTGCAAATCTCTGGAACTTGTCAGAAGATTTTACGAAAGAAAACACATCAATGTAGGCTAATAATACCCAACCCTCAAGATTTTGTGAGCTGTGGGTATTTGATAATGATGCCCACCGCAGATGCTAGAATGGAACTGGTGTATGACCCCTACAGATTGTTCTTTATCTAGACACCTCAAGAGGATTCCTAATGGGTCTTTCCAATAAAGCTGATTTTTGTCAACGTATAATTTGGATGATCTGAGTCTAATGGTACGATCTTAACTTGAGCTAAGCCCTGGAGGAACTTCCAGCTTCTGCAAGAAATGAACTATGGTAGAGTACCATTCGCATGTGGCTAGATTTTCAGCCAAGGACTGATTCTACTTTTGCTCTTCTAATTCTGCCTTTGCTTGGTCATCACTTGAATTTAGACTGATGCAATTTATGTCTAACAAGCTGCAATTTTATTTGGCCATGAGCTTAGCCAAGCCCTAGCCTTTGAAAATCTTAGTCGGCTTCACCTCTATGTCAAATTCTATGAATTTTGCAATCCATTTTGCCCTCTTTCCATCAATATCTGGCTGAGTTAATACATCTTTCACTAAGGCCGAGAGCACATATGCAATTACTTTAGAATGCAGAATATAAATCCTGAGGCCGAGAGCACATATGCAGTTACTTTAGAATGCAGAATATAAATCCTGAATTCTTTCAAAGATTTTATGAGGGCATAAGCTTTCTTCTCAATAAGGTCATACCTTCATTCAACCTCCCTTAGATTTTTACTAGAAAAGGCCACAGGGTGCTCTATGCCTTCATCATTTTTCTGCAACGAAACTACTGCGACTATATCATAAGAGGAAAAAGAAAAGATACAAAACTCCTTATTGTAATCTAGGCTTATTAGAGTGGGAGCTTTCATGATCTCTTGCTTGATGGTTTCAAAAGAGCTACTTGAAGTAGTTGTCCATTTTATCTCCAATCCTTTCTTTAACGTGGAAGTGATGTGCTTTACTAACTCTGCAAATTTTGGAATGAACCTCCTTACAAAGTTGATCTTACCTAGGAAGGATTGGATGCCCCTTTTCAACCTTGGGATGGACAGTTTCTAAATGGCTTGAACCCTTTCTAGATCAATCTTCACACCTTCAACAGAAATAATATGTCCCAAAAGTTTGCATTCTTTTAGCACAAACTGTGACTTCTTTGGGTTTACTGAGGTTCCGAACTGTCTACACTTTAGGAAGACCTTCTTCAAATGATATAAATGGTCTTCGTGGCTGTTGGAGAAGACTGTTATGTCATTAAGATAAATAAGGGCAAACTTGTCCTTCTCTCCCACTAAGACTACGTCCATTGCCCTATGAAATGTAGCCCCAACATTCATCAATCCGAAAGGCATATTGGAGTACATGAAAGTACCCCAAGGAGTAGTGAAGGTGGTCTTTTCCTGATCTTCAGGATGTACATAAATCTGATTGTAACTTGAAAATCCATCTAAGAAAGACATGACTATAGCCCCGAAAACTTTTTCCAGCAAGTGTTCCATCTTGGGCAGGGGATAGTTATCTTTTCTAGAGCACTTGTTCAGATTTTTGAAGTCGACGCAAAGCCTGTTTTCTCCATTTTCTTCCTTACCACCACAAGGTTGGCTATCCACTTCGAATACCTTAGGGGAATTATGATTTTTTCATCCAACAGCTTCTTGATTTCTTTCTCAATCAAAGGTAGTAAGAGAGCGCTAACAGATCTTAATTTCTGCTTAAAAGGAGTGGTGTTCTTTTCGAGTGGGATCCTATGCTGAATAATGTATGGGTCATAGGTTTTAAGATTGCTATATTCCCAAGAAAAAATAGCAGTGAATTGCTTCATGTGGGTGCAATACTCAAAATTCTGGGCAGAAGACAAATGAGTAGACAGATTGATGAATTTCGGATGGGTTGGGCTCCCTATATTATGTTTACAAACAACATACTCATTCTCTGTTTTGGCCAGCTTGTAGGGAACATCATTATGATTGAAAATCTTCTCTAGAGGTAGCAATCCCTTTTCTATGTGATTACCAGGTAGCTAGACAATGCCTTCTCAGCCGATTTCACTTTTTAGCTTGGACTAGCCAAATTCTTCATTGCTTTCATTTTCTTGGTTGATGCATGTTTCAGCAAATTCCTCAATGACTTATAAAAACCTATTAATTTCCTCATCATCTTCAAAAACTCTCCAATATTTGACACTGTCTGATAGGGATGGTCTGTATTTTACTTTAACTTCATATGTCAATTTAGGAGGCAAAGGAGGAACAAACGTGCTAGCAGAGAGAACATGGGAGTCGGAAAGCTGGTTCTTCATTCTTGGAATATAAGAAATGCTGAAATCTTTGAAAGAATCTTTGAGCCTCCATACCTCATCCCTTTATGCTTTCAGCCTTGGATGATTTTCTTGGAACAATTGATTTACCTGCTGAATGATGAGGTTTGCATCTCCAAACACTTGTAGGCCTTTGATACCCATTTCTTTAGCAACGCTTAAGCTCAGAATCAAAGTTTCATACTCTGTTATGTTGTTTGTGACCTAAAAGGTTAATTTGAAAGAAAAATGAATGTGTTCTTGTGTTGGGGATACAAGGACTACACTTGCCCCTACAGCTTCTTTAGAGCAAGCCCCATCAAAGAACATATCCCAAATCTATTGGTTTCCATCCTCCGCAATCTAGCAAACTAGTTTCTTGAGCTGTGTGGAGGCCAACTGAGATTCTTCAATATGAATAATACATGCTCCTAAATCAATATCCACAACATATATGGGATGATTCTTAGGGTTCTTCTCATTGTTGATGATATAAGCCAATTGTGCCTCTCTATATAATCTCTTGCTTTCACCTCTGAAAACTAAGACAGTAGCATAGGACAGATCATTTTGTAATGATCCACCTAGTCTCTTGATCCATCCTCTAGAATGTAACATGCCAAACTTGGGTGGTACATCTACTACCAGAATATCCATCATCATGTTTTTCATGGGTGGCTCAGACAAAGTGATGGCTAGGTCCTTGATTAATCCTAGACATTTCATTTTCGTAGAGTCAAAAGAGAACAAGTCATGATAAGGCTTGGTAATTTCTAGACCGAGCTCATCCATAACAGCCCTAGGCATTAGGTTATGGCTGGCTCCAGTGTCCAAAAGGCAGTTGTGAAGGATTTTATCATGAATAGTCAGAGAGAAATAGAATGACGGGGAGCTATCCTCACCATTTTCAATCATTGGGCTGAGAATAACAACTAGCTTGTCATCTTGTAGATTTACACAATCATTGAAGGCTTGGATGCCTTTAGGCTCAAGAGCCTTGAGGATGGATCTTTTGAAGGACTCACATTTCACTATTCAATTAGAGGCATAGGTATTCTTAGCTTCTAAATTTCTGATTGCAAACTAAAAGGGGAGGGAGACTTGTCAAGGCCTCTTACCTCATGAGATGGAGCTTTGAGGGTGATGGGATCAACTACCGCCTATTTCTTATTATTATCTTTCTGTACTACAAGGGCAGCAGTTCTTTAGACAGGAGCTTCCTTGGCATTATTCATCTTTGACCACAGATTATATCTGCGCTATTCTTCAATTTGTAGGATAGCTTCATCATCCCATCCCATTCTTTGATTGCAGATTATATCTGCACTATTCTTCAATTTGTAGGATAGCTTCATCATCCCATTCTTGGTAGATTTTGTCATTACATAATGACTTTCCATAGTCAGAAAGGAAGCATTGCCCTTCTCTTCCAGACAATGGATCTCATCATCTTCCTTAAGCTGCTCTTCTTCCATGACAACATTTTGAAAACAAGCCTTCACCCTTTGGTCTTCATTTCCATCTTTGTTTCGTTTCAAAATTTGCAACTGCTCATTATTTCTTCTATATGGATTTGGGTTTCAATTTCTATGGGCAAAGGTATTAGGCATTCTTCCTTTCCCTAGCTATTGCTCAACCTTTAATTTGTAGATTTTAGAGGCTAATGGCTTGACCATTTTGGTCATTTTATCTATATTAGGGTCATAGGGTGATGAAGACTTGCCCCTTTGTCTTCTTTTATCAGCATTCCCCTTGAGCTTCTCTGCAACCATGATATTTAATTCTACTTCCAAGGCTGCATCCTACATGTCAGCCAAAGTAGCAAATTGCCTTTGTCTTAACAGTAGGCAGAAGTCAGAGCCAAAAGAATTAGCATAGGTGATTTTAGTAGAGATAGTAGTGGGCTTTACTTCAGCTGGTATCTTGTTGTACATGCGGTTAAATATCTTATTAAAATCGTACAAAAGTTCACCATTTTCTCTCTTCAAGTTCCCCAACTGAGTGTGGTGGTAGAGGAGATCCTTCTTATCCCCCTAATGTTTTAGGAATGCATCATCTAAGGCTTTAATATCTACTATAGATCTTTGGGCTAGTTCTCCAAACCATCTTCTAGCCTCCCCATTTAGGCTTTGGATAAAAACTATCATCCACACATCATCTCCACTAATGTCCAGATTATCAGCATAGCTATAAAATGACTCAAGATGTTATTTAGTAATAACACCTTCAGTCCCGATTAAATTAGGCATATACTTCTAGTATTCTCTAGTATGCATAGCATTCAAAGGAGCGGGCAGTATTAGAGGTTTGTACCTAGCAGTTATGATTCTTTCCATTTTGGTAGTTGCTTGTGGACCTGCCATAACTGTGGTGGCTAAAAGGGTATTGGAAGTTTGAGTGACAAAGGATTGAGAAGTGAATGATGAGACTAAAGGAGTATGATGAATAGGAGGTGAGGTTTCATTTGGTCTTTCAACAAAAGGAGAAACTAAAGAATAAGGAGCTTTATGAATTTCTGAAAGTTTTTCTTCACTGCTAGTATTAGAATCTATACACTCAACATGTATTTGTTCTATTGTAGGATTTTTTTGAAGAGATATAGAACATTATTTAGGTTTACCTGAACCTGATTCTCCTTTCTCTAATGTCTTTCTTTCTTTGAAGGTCTTTCCAGGGTCAGGTATTGGATCAGCTTGTGATTTTTAAGGATTTCTTCGAGTGTGCCTCACAAACTGGGCCAGAACTTTACAGTGGAGTTGCCAAGAGGTTTGGCCTCCAGTAGAGTCACCAGATAGATGATTACAACCAAAAATGTGCCCAGACTTTTTCTATCATCAAATTTGGGTATGTGTCATTTCCCAAGGAAACTGAGCTTCATTTTCCTCTCCCTGGCAATGGCGCCAATTATGTTATCTCTCCAAGAAACTCTCCTATGGTTGCAACTCTGAGATGCCTGGTAACATATAATCTTCAATATCTTTCTCAAAACTATTGGAATGGATGATGATTTGAAACAAGTCAGATAACCATTTTAGCTCTGTTCTCACTCAATACATGCATGAAGACTCTTAATAACACAAGGCTTTAGACCACTAATGCCTAATAGTTTGCAGATTTATTGGATATATGGAGAATGCTTAACTAGACTAGTAGATTGCATACATGAACATATGTGAATGGCTAGCTACAGGTAGCAAATGAGCTTACTGACTGTACTGTTAGATTACATATATGACAACACATATAAATGGCTAGCTACAAGTAGGAAAGGAGCTTGCAAATCTAATATATCAAAGCAGAGATAAGATGGCAGTTATGTGGCCTCAGATACACAGAGAACATAAATGGACTATTCAAGTGTAAGTGTATAATAGAAGAGAAATGGATATTGAACATATAACAACAAAAGAAGCATGTATTACTAAAGGATACAAATGAGAAGCTTAAAGGAATAGAGGAATAGTCTCCAAAAGTTGAACGCTTATTTCATCCTTTTTTAGCTATTTATAGCTTGTTTACAATGGTCCTCAGCCTTTTGAGGCTTTAGGTGTCTTAATATATCCCTCTACCTTGTTTAATCATTTGATTCCCTCAATAGGTAGCATGATTTGTAGGTTTCTTCTTGTGACAGAAGACTAACCATATTAAGATATTTTGGGTAGGTTGTTGTGATGCCTGGGAGCTCTCTCATGCCAGAGATGCCCCATAATGTTTGTTAATATGGTTATTGCACTGGTTGAACCATTGATGCTCCATGATGTTGTTTGATTTGGGTTTCAGTGTGCTGTGGCCCGTCTCTTTCCCTTTCTGGGATCTGTCTGCCAGCCGTTGTATCTCGGCCGAATCCCATTTTTGGCATGTAAACATTTCGGCACAGGACTTCTAAGGATGGTTGGCCACCTAA
This sequence comes from Pinus taeda, assembly GCA_000404065.3. NCBI lineage: Eukaryota > Viridiplantae > Streptophyta > Pinopsida > Pinales > Pinaceae > Pinus > Pinus taeda. The sequence goes on along the minus strand of APFE030830790.1, from coordinate 102,307 downwards.
TCTTGCAAATGGAGTGGCTATTGGGCCTATGAAATCCATGCAACAGTCCCTTTCAAATGATAACCATGAATGTTTTCTATTTCATACATAAAACGTTGCAACTATGTAAATATCGCCCTTCTTTGTTCTTTTCAGACCTCAAAATTCCTTAAACATGGCCTATTCTCTCATTGGTTCTACCCACTGAGTCACTATCATCTATCGTAGTTGACTTGGTCCCTTTGTTCCCCTTGTATTTTGAAATACTTAAAAACATGGGAAATACATGAAAATTGGCCTCCCTCTAGACTTCAAATCTTATGGGTTTCATTCCTGAACCCTTTCATGTCCATGACTCATTGCAATTGGAATTACCACTTTTATAGAGGCCCTACTCCTTCACAATAGTCCTATGTGATCTGATCACTTTCGCATATCACTCCAGCCAAAAGTCTTCGTATAACACGGCATATGTTCCTACCAATTGTGAACCTGCGATGCGATGTGAGCCCCTTGACCCTTGGTAATGTTCTACTGTGATGTAGTGATGCAATTTGATCGCGATCATTGATTGCTCAATGCCAGGGCTTTATAGATTATTCTCTCCATTGCCGCGACTACCGATATGACTCACTCATTAACTCTCCGTTTAGCTTAGCCGATTGCGATTTAACCGGTTAGATCTGGGTCATTGATCAGCCAGATCTAACTGTAGCTGTGCATTGCTCTGTTCGCGCTTGTAATACTCTGTTTTTTTATTGTTTTGGAGTATTTTAGCCTCCCGATAATGTATTTCTGCCCTTGTAAGGGATTTTGGAATATGATTGTTTCGATCTTGGGATGATATTAATCAACTATTAAAGGCTTCAGGAGTGTTTTGGATCCATTTTTTGGGCCAAGTTCCAACAAGGCTAATAGGTACTAGCTAATTAAATCAACATTATTAGATTTTTTTCTTGATATTTCCTTCTATCTTCAGAGTTTGAGGAGTGGTAACTGCTTCCAATACATGATCCGAGTTGACTCAACTTCTAGATTAAACCAAGATCTTTTGCTTCTGTGATGTAGTTAGAATTACATTTTATAAGATCATAAATGAACATATATGCATCTATAAGCAAATGGAAACATAATGATGATCAACAAATCATAAACAAGAGACATTGATAATGGAGTTCGTCCTGTGTGGACTACATCTCTAGGCTCGGTGTCAAGATGGTATTGGCCACTTCATTTAGTGTTGTAAATGGTGAAGATGTACATGGAATATGTTTTCTGTCATACAAGGACATGTGCCCTCTACATGAGTGGAAAATGTTGGGTTGTGTTATATTATTTCCATGACTAGCCCATGTAGTTAATCAAGGGGTTAGAGTGGGGGTGGAGCCCCCCTTCGTTGCGCCAATTGCATAGCGATGGGGTCATAGGAGGTTTGAGGGGTGCAGGTAACCCCACTCTATGGGGTCTGGGCTAGCGCCCCATAACATTTTGGTTTTGGAACCTATGTTAGGTTGGGCAGACCCACCTATGGTTTTGTGTATGATTTTCGAACATGTTTTTGGATACGATGGTTTTCAGTCTAGGGTTTTGGATGTGATGGTTTTTGGTCCATGGTTTTGGATGTGATGGTTTTCGGTCCATGGTATTGGATGCTTCAGCATGTATAAATATGTATTATAACATTGAAAGCAAAATAATGAAAAATCAATCTAGTACTCTCAGTTTTTTCATCCAGGGGAAATATCTATGTACACGTGTTTTATGTGCTATGCTCTTTCATTGTTTATTTTTTGTGCTTTAGAATTTGTATGCAGGTAATTTCTGTACAGGGTTAAGACCTACATTTGGTATCGAAGTTGTTTTGGCTTCAAGGGGATGCCTTTGTTGCTGAGGGGTTTCACTTGGGCCTGTGGTAGACCCTGTTCAGTGGGAGATCTGCAAGATTAATTCTCATGGTGAAAGAAGATGCTGAGCAATGGAAAGATAGAGATTGAAAAATTTATTGGTCAAAGGTTTGAGTTGTGGAAACTCAAGATGGAGGATCTGTTAGTGGATAAAGATCAGTGGATCCTAGTAGATATGGGTACTAAACCAACGGGAGTGTCAAATGAAGAATGGAAGAAGTCGGATTGGAAGGAAAAGAGAACAATATGATTGTGTGTCTCGGATTCAGTATTGTTGAATGTATTAGGGTAAGCTACCATGAAGGCTTTGTGGGACAAGTTAGGGACTTTGTACCAATCTAAGTCTCTGGTGAATAAACTGTTCTTGCAGAAAAAACTGTATATTCTGAGGATGAAAGATGGAGACTCGGTGACAGAGCATCTAAACACATTTAATATTGTGGCAAGTTAGTTAGCATCTGTTGATATTAAAATTTCAGATGAAGATAAGTGCATCAGTTTGTAGCCCCACGGGGGTCAGTGAGTCAGTAATCACAATGTGGTGAAATTCGTTAGAAAGGCGAGCTCTGTATTGAAGGTCACAAGTTCAAATCCCCCTTAATAACCTTGGATCTATATAGAGGGGTGGGCACACCTCCCAGTGGTTATAAAGGTAGTGGTCAAAATCAACCCCGTGTAATGCGAGTCGTGAGGCTTCCCCTGTTGCTGATTCCACTGTAATAAAAAAAAAGTGCATCAGTCTTTTGCGTTATCTACCATATTGTGGGAAATTTTGGTTACTACAATAGGTGGCAATGCAACTGCCTTGCAGTTTGATGAAATAGTCTCATCCTTGTTGACATAGGAGATGAGATGGAAAATTACGGAGAGCCAGAATGGGGATGCCTTGTTTGTACAAGGATAGTCCCATAATAGAAACAAAAATAATTCATCGAGTGGGAGATCTAAATCTCCGGGAAAAAATATAAAGGTGGTAAGCTGGAAATGTGGAAAGGAAGGGCACTAGAAAAGGGGTTGTAAATCTAATGCTCCCGATAAAGGAAACAGATTTGATGATGCTCCTTCTGTAGAGGTGAAAACCACCTCGGATGAAGGTGGGGATGTGTACTTGGCTTCTTCAAGTACAGATGTAGATCATGAGGCATAGTTGGTTGACTCAGGTGCATCCTTTCACTTCACACCCGATAGAGAGTCATTTTGTGAGTATGATAAATATGATGATGGTAATGTATTCTTAGGGGATGATAAGAAGGCTAGAATCATTGGTCATGGAAAAGTAAAGTTGAAGTTTCAAGGTGGAAGGGTTAGAACACTTCCAGGTGTTCTAGATATTCCTGCATTGGCCAGAAATCTGATTTTTATAATCAAGTTGGATGATGCAGGTATAAAAATAGTGTTCAAGAAGGATACTTCCAAGATGGTTCGGGGAGCACTGGTATTGATGCGGGGAGTTTGGATTGGAAATCTGTACAAGCTACAATGTAGCATGGTTGTTGATGGCTGCAATAGCTATGTGGTTCCTGAAAGTGGAGTAGAAAATCTAGTGGTATCTAGAGAGAATACCATGTTGTGGCATCAAAAGCTTGGACATATTGGAGAGAAGGGCCTTCGAATACTTCATGGTAAAGGTATGGTAGAAGGTATGATTAATAGCTCTCTAGATTTTGATTTTTGTGAAAATTGTGTATATTGGAAGAAAAATCGAGTGAGTTTCCCCTCTGGTGGTAAGAGGGTGAAATATATATTAGAGCTTGTGCATAGTCATGTGTTTGGACTTGTGAAGGTTGCATCACTGGGTAAGTTTGTGTACTATGTATAATTTATAGATGACTTCTCAAGGAATACATGGATATATTTACTTGCAAACAAATCTAAAGTCTTTGACAGGTTTAAAGAATTCAAGGCTCTGGTGGAAAACAATATAGAGAAGAAGATAACGGTGTTGAGGACAAATAACTTTGGAGAGTTTTGTAGTAAGGAATTTGAACAATTCTGTAACAAGTGTGGTATAGCACGGTAGAAGACTACTCCATATATACCTCAGCAAAATGGAGTTGCAGAAAGAATGAACAAGACATTGATGGAAAGGGCAAGAAACATGCCCGGTGGTGCTAGTTTAGGACAGGAATTTGGGCAGAGGTGGTGCGATGGAGACAGCATGTTACCTGGTCAATTGATCACCTTCATCAGTGTTGGAGGATAAAAATCCCCAAGAGGTATGGACTAGTAATAAACCATCTCTTTCACATCTGAGGGTATTTGGATGTGATGCATATGTACATGTTCCAAAGGAGAAACAAACCAAGTTGGATAGTAAATCTGAAAGTTGCATCTTTATTGGTTATAAGGATGGTTTAAAGGGTTATAAGCTTTGGAACCCAGTAACAAGGAGGATTGTGTACAACTGAGATGTAGCGTTCAGAGAGGTGAAAGATGTTATTAAACATGAAGTCCAACCAAAAGAACCTGAGAAGATAGAGTTTGAGTTAAAGGAGGGAGAATCAGACTCTATAACAGAGGAGGAATCAGAAGATGAAGAGCCACAAACTCCGGGGGTGAGAAGATCAGTTCGAGAAAGAAGGCAACTAGAAAGGTATAGTCCATCTGCTTTCTGTTCAAAATTTTCTTTATCTATTACTGATGATGATCCCAGAACTATGAAGGAAGAAATAGATTCAGAGGATGGAAAACTCTAGAAAGAGCCCATGGTTGATGAAATGGCATCTTTGCACAAAAATGAGTCTTGGGATCTGGTGGAGTTGCTGGCTGGAAGGAAAAACATTGGTAGCAAATGGGTGTTCAAGAAGAAGACAAATGCAAAAGTAAAGGTGGAGAAATACAAAGATTGGTTGGTAGAAAGAGGTTATTCCCAGGTGACAGGAATTGATTTTAGTGATATTTTTTCTTTAGTTTCCAAGGTAACTTCTATTCGATTACTTTTATCTATTGTTGTTGCTTTTGATTTTGAGGTAGAACAGATGGATGTGAAGACAACATTTCTTCACAGGGATTTGGAAGAGGAAATCTACATAAAGCAACCTGAAGGCTTTGTGGTGAAGGGTAAGAAAGAACTAGTATGCCATTTAAACAAGTCTCTATATGGTAAAACAGTCACCAAGGATGTGGTATCAGAAATTTGATACATTTTTACGGGGACTTGGCTTCACCAGAAGCAAAGAAGATCACTGTGTGTATTTTAATTAATTGGTGACCTTGTTAATTATTTGGTCTTGTATGTGGATGATATGTTGTTGGTTGGAAATGACAAACAAATTATCTAGGATTTGAAGACCCAATTGTCCTCCAAATTCGAGATGAAATATATTGGTGTTGCAAACTATATTTTGCACATGGAAATTAAAAGAGATAGGGTAAAGAGGAAGCTTTGGTTGAACAAGAGGAAGTAGGTCGAGACAATATTGTAGAGATTTAATATGTAGGTTAGTAAACCGATAAAGGTTCTTATTCCTGTAAGTTTAAATTTATTTGTTGAACAGTGTCCCAAGACACAAGAAGCGGTAGAGGACATGTCTCGCGTTCCATATGCAAGTGCAGTCGGTAGCCTGATGTATGCAATGATCTATACTAGACTAGACATTGCACATGCAGTGGGAGTATTGAGTAGCTTTATATCAAAACCATGGAAGGAGCACTAGACAACAGTGAAGCGGGTTTTTAGGTATTTGCGTGGCACTAGTGATTATGGTTTGTGCTACCAAGGAAGACCAGGATTGGACAATGTTGGATATTTAGGGCTTTGTTGGTGCAGACTAGGCTGGAGATCTGGATTAGAGAAGACCTACAAGTGGGTATGGTTTAACCTATTTGGAGGTGCAATGAGTTGGATGAGTAAGAAAAAATATGTAGTGCCACTATCAACTATAGAGGTAGAATACATGGCAACCACTCATGCAAGAAAGGAAGCAATTTGGTTGCAAATATTGTGTTGAAGTATGGGGTTCGTCTAGGGAGCTATAAGGATAGACTGTCACAGCCAAAGTGAAATTTTATTGGCAAAGAACCCTACATATCATTCAAAGACAAAGCACATTGTTGTTCAGTATCACTTTGTGAGGGATAGATAGAAGACAAAAAGGTGTTGTTGGTAAAGGTGGACACTTTAAAGAATGCTAGAGATGCATTGACAAAATCAGTGAGCTCTGAGAAGTTCTCTTGGTCTAGAGAAACAATGGGCATTACAGGGATGGACAAATTACTAAGCTGTCTTGTGGCCCCCTATGGAAAGAAATCAACAAGTAGGAGAATGTTCGCTTGTGTTATATTCTTTCCATGACTAGCCCACGTAGTTAACCGGGGGGTTAGAGGGGGGGTGAAGCCCCCCCTTCGTTACACTGATTGCATAGCAAGGGGGTCACAGGGGGTTTGAGGGGTGCAGGTAAACCCACTCTATGGGGTTCGGGGTAGCGTCCAGGAAAATTTTGGTTTTGGAACCTATGTTAGATTGGATGGACCCACCTATGGTTTTGTGCATGATTTTCGTACATGTTTTTGGATGCGATGGTTTTCGGTCCATGGTTTTGGACGCGATGGTTTTTGGTCGATGGTATTGGATGCTATGGCATGCATAAATATGTATTATAACATTGAAAGGAACATAATGAACAATCAAGCTGGTAGTCCCGATTTTGGGATCCAAGGGGAAATCTCTATGTATATATGTTTTATGTGTTATTCTCTCGCATTGTTTATTTTCTGTGTTTTAGAATTCGTATGTTCCACTATCAGAACTATCAGAACTATCACTCACAATAGACCTCCTATCAACATGACATAATCTTACACATGGTGACAATGAGTATCCAACCATCATGGCATCAAATGGATCTCAACCAAACACCCATGGTGAAAATTAGTGTCCCACCATCATGGAAGCAAAGGGATCTCAATCAAAACATACATAACATTCCATGATGAATATATCTCACATGAAATAGACACAAATATTTTGCATCATACATCAAGCAAGAATAGAAACAACATAGTACTTTTCGTAGAAAATGATCAATGAAGTACATGACAACAATACTTTACATACTTCAACTCTAATACTGATTGAAGAATAGAATACTCAACTCCTGGATTTGAAGGCACCATCGAAATCGTGCCATCGAATGGCATGGAATCAACTATCCATGATTTGAAATCTTGCACTGTCACTCCAATCTAGAAAATGGCCAAAACATAGAAGGCTCAGCCACAAAAACTAACTACAATACTAAATCTGTGTCATCAAGAGGCGTAAAATCGACTATCCATTTTCCAAATTGTGACACCAGAAAAATTTGGGCCTATAGGAATCTTGTAAAATGGCTATAAACTTCATATCATTCTAAATAAATGAAAAATTACCTCCTAGGGAATATCCAAGATTCTTTAAAGAATCTGCATGACAATATTCAAAAAAATATTCCCCTGAAGTATTCTTGGAACCCACCTCACTTTCCGTGCCCATGGCGGACCCCTCTACGCTACCACACCTCTATTCATCCATTCCACATTCATGTCTCCACTTCCCCTTTGGTCGAATCCATGCAGTGCCAACTGTCCATGACCCTCCGACCAACCTACTTCTTTTCAGGAGGCTGCCCTTCCCTTCATCTCGAAAACAAATCCCCATGAGCCTTGCAGAGCCACTTAACGTGATTACCAAAGGACCCTCTACTTGCACCGTGCTCTTGGTTGCTCGCACGATGTCCCCTCATTGAAGGGAACTCATCCATCCACACATTAGCCTGGAAGTTCTCATTTAGTTACTGTCTAGCCGGCTATTGAGTTCAACATGACTCCTTCATTCAAAGGAATGGCTCATACATTCAATACGAAAAGCAGGCCTAGTTATCCCAGGCCTTAAGTACGTTGCTTAAGATTGACGCAGGTCTGAGAGATGAGGTTCTTTGGCTTACTTTGTCAAGGATCATAGTAGCTAATTGGCCCTTCATTTGGAAGTTGTGAGTGAAAAGGAGTGCTGCAACTGAGGGAAAATTGGCATTTGTTATCAACAGTAAAGAGGGTTCAGTGGTAGTATGGTTGGGAAGACAGACTCTTTTAGCAGCAGGATAAGGTTCAGGAGAGGAAGGGGTCATGATAAAGTCACTGATTTGCTCATCAAAATAGAAAGTTTTGGATGTGGCTTGCTGCTGAAAGGAGAAACATTCGGCAGCATCATGTGTTTGGGTTTTCTGATAGTGGCACCATCGTGGAGGACGACGAGAAGGAGGTTGAGGGCTGGGGCTAGGTGAATGATGTGCTGGAGGTGGAGGGTTTGGGGGAGTGAAGCTGTTAGGGATGGAGCTAGTGTTAGTGTTAGGGTTAGGGTTAGGGTTAGGAAAGGGTCAAAATATAGGTCTCTTTTGGAACAAACACTGAGTCACCCAGTCACCAACCCAGTCACCCACTCTCTCCTTCCTCTATTGGTGGTGGGGTATAGTTAACAAGAACCATGGTTGGAATAGTGGTTACTGTTGATATATTAATTCACTAACTATTATGAGGTTAGGAGGTCTTGTGGTCAAGTCTCATGGACCATCTAATTTTTGGTTTTTCAACCATACAATATTAAGTGCATATGTTGTTCGTTATAACCATATGTAATATATGGTAAACACGCATGCATCGTAAACAATAAAGTGCAGGCACCCCAACAAAATGTGGTTAGATGCCAAATTTAGTTGTCTACTGAGGTGCTTCCATGTGGTGGCCTTGAATTGGTACTTAATTACCACTTCAACCATTGATTGTGCGCCATGTGTCAAGTCATGAATGTGCCACTTATATTCTCACTGGGTGCCACATGTGTTCTTCTGACAATGCCACATCACCTCCAGTGCCACATCCCCTACCAACTGTGCCTGTTGATTGGGTTGTATAGTGGTGTCATGTCACCATGCTGATGTCATCAATTAACTTTTGAATTTTTGGTAAGTTTGACTAAAACATTGACTACAAATATCTGGAGCATAGGAACTTAGTTTTGAGCATCGTTCACACTGTTGGGATCAGGGTGACGAGCACTTCAATCTGGTGTTGGTTCAAGAGAAATATGACCACTTTGAATTTTGGCCATTTTTGGGCCATCTTAGACTTCTACATGTGTCTAGATCCACCTAGATCATTACAAGATATGGTCAAATTTATTTCTTCTTTCTCTAGGATTGGTTCCTTGTGTATATCCTCTTTTTTCAATGTTTCTTGTTCCTTTTCTTCCTTTCTTCACAATCTATGAAAAATTATTTCTTCTCGACACACTTATGAACTTTAGTGTATCTTATATCATAACTGTAACAAATCCCTTTTTCCGTTTCTTCTTCCAATCCTTTTGGTTTGAACCTTGTAGGTTTTGGAAGGCCATGAGCTGCAACACTTCCATCTTTATAGTTGTGAGTGGGAGACTTCCTTGTTTCCATAATTGTTCTTTCAACTTTTCTTGCCACTCTGAATTCCTTCTTCAAGGAATTAGGTTCGCAATGGCAAACCTCATGTTGGATGTTATCATTTAAATTCCCTATGAAGGCATCAATCCTATGTTCCTCTAGAATATCATTTACTCTTATATTAAATTTTTGGAAGTCCTCAATGTGCTTCGTCATTGAACCTTTTTGTTTCAGATTTATCAACTTGATAAAGAATGTGTTTCTCTTTGTATCCTCATAATGTGTTATCATTTACTCAATAAAAGTTGGCCAAGTGACAAGTGGTTTATGAAAACAAATCCATCAATACCATACAAACTAATTGGGTTCTAAATATAAAGTTGCAATGCATACCTTTTGCGTATGTTGCACATTATGGAGATCAAAATATTGCTCCAACTGTGGTATCCATTTTACCAAATCCTTACAATCAAAATTCCTCATATAGATCTTTGGAATGTGGTGGGTATTCAATTGAATGTTAGAGTCTATGAAATCATGATTAACATTTCTTTTGTTCTCATCACAAGTTTCATCTAATATCTTTTTTCCATTAGGAAGCCTTTCTTGAAGCAACTTTGTCAAACCTTCTTTCAAGCCTTCCATGTATACTTTTAAACCATCCTTCAAACCTTCCATGTTTTCATTCAATCGATCCTTTAAACATCACATGTGTTATTTTAAACCATTCTTCAAGCCATCCATGTTATCTTCCATTTCATTTGGTTACTCTTTGCGAGACTGAAATTTATTGCACTTGGTCCCATAATTTTGATATATCATGTGCATGTATTCCTTTGCTTCATGCATCATAGTAGAGATTTCTATTTCTTACGATGTGTTTCCATTTTCTTTCTTTGAGTAATTTTGGAATTAAATTATGATATCTATGCTTCACTATGCCCTTCTAATCAATTCAAACTCATTTTTCAAACAAAAGTTATGCAAAATCTAAAAAACACACACCTGTTTCTTGATTTTTTTGGAGCTATATATTGAATTTGTTCTATCTTTGTAATTGTGAATCTCCAAAATCTAGAATTTCGTCCTATAGGAGCCCTATTGGTCTTATTTCCAACCCAATAGGTCACACCAATATTGGATTCTTCAAGCAAGGGTAATGCCTAATCTCTGACGATGAGCTGATTAGAGACTAGTTCAGTAGGGCAAACTTGTATGGAGTGCCACATGTCACTGTTTCAGTATTTGGCCCTGAAAATTATACCAAAACAACTATTATCCATCATATTTCCATATATTTTTATGGTATTGAAATATAATTCTCAAGAGAAAGTTACATTGATTTTCCCTAGGTCACCTGTTTGCGATGGAATTCTTGAGCTTGCAAAAATGCTAACTTCCTCGGCTCATATATCCAAAAGTATAGTGAGACAAGATCCTAAATTAATACATGAATTTCATTAAGATTTTGGCTCCATTTGGTTGCATGTTTTGCTTCTGAAGCTTCATAGAAATATATTTATAGAAATATTTCCACAATGACCTGCTTGAAACAACAAAACCCTAGAATCCAAAGCTCTGATACCAAATATTACACAACCAACTCACAAAATAGAAGAAAAGATAGATAAATGACTTAGAAATTATCCTCCTTGAGGGAGAAAACTACTTTACATTACATAAATTAACAATTCTTGGATGATACAAATGACAAGACCTCCTTTCTATATATAGTAGTCTAATGGGTCACAATATAATGAGATGCTACATAAAAATAATAAAGTAAGGGCGCAAAAATAATAATAGTGGGCTTCTGTGGGGCACAATAATAACAATATGAGGACTTCATGGGCACAAAAATAAAAATAAGGGGATACACTAGTAGTATATGGAACTAAAAGACCCGTTCCCTATCCCATTCAAGGATGAAATGATGGGAAATGTCAAAGGACAAGAGGCATACTGCACAGATGGATTTCAGGATAACATCAAATTAAGATTACGCATAGGACATATGTAAGACTATGTTTTTTTATTGATCCAAGACCTTTTTGGCATTATGGCACAGGTTTGGCGCTATGGCATAGGTGTTGTCCTTGATGGTAACTCACTCTGGTGACAGATCTCAGTTCAGGCACTCAAGAAGAATAAAAAGATATATACGCAGGTTCAGCCTGACGAAGCCACGTATACACATGGGTTAGACGTTTGGAAGTTGCATATGCATATACATGCACTTTCACGCAAGGAAAAGTGCATACATGTGGGAGAAATTATGTTTGGTCTGTGGTATTTAGTCCTTGGTATTTGAACCTATGGTTTTGGACCATGGTATCTTGTCCGAAGTGTTGATCTCAAGTATTGGGTCCCTGGTATTGATTTGTTATGGTTTTGGACCGTGGTATTATGAAAGGCCTAAGGCTATAAAAGAGGAAGGAGATCATTAGGCAAGTGTATCATCCGATTTATTGAAAATATGATAACATGCTAGATCTGGAATACTAGTGATTGGGTTATGGTGTAGATCTAGATCTGAATGAAGGAGGAACCTGCGCGCAAAAAGGAAGGATAAGTTATCTTGATGGGTCAAAATCTTAAAGCTTGAATAATGGTATCTCTATTTGTATGCAGGTTCAATGAAGCTAAGGTGCGTATACATGCAGTTTTTGCAAGTGAAAGAAGCGTATACGCTGGTTGGTCTCGACGCAGAAGCATATACATGCAGTTTATGCAAGTGGAAGAAGTGTATATGTAGGTTGGTCTCGATGAAGAAGTGTATACACGTAGTTTCTGCAAGTGAAAGAAGCGTATACGCAGGTTGGTCTCGACGCAAAAGCGTATGAACACAGGTTTCTGAATAATGAAGTAGCGTACATCTCTTGAATTTTGTTTTAGCTGCTTCTGCTATTTAGCTACAGTGTTCTGGGTTCATAATTGGTGTGTGATTACTGTTACTGTTTTCTGGGTACAGCAGTCAGAGAAGTGTTTATTTGATTCAGTACTAATTGGTGAAAAAGAGATTGTTTGATGATTGGATCCAGTCTAAAAATTTATGAAACGTGGTCCCTGGAAGAAAAGAGAGGGTTGTAGCTCTCTGCAGGTTGTCGCCTGCATACTGGTAAAGGATTGCACTAGTAAAGAATCATTGTAAAAAGAAGTTTCTAATTGAAAAGATAGAGACATATTGCAGCAGGTGGTTTTCACCCACATTGGGTTTCCACCTTATATCTTATGTTCTTATGTTCTTGTGTGTGATTGTCTTCTGCTATATTTTATTGTTCCTGGTTACTGTTTATATTATTCTGAAGTACAGATTAATGTTCAACATCTGTAGAATATATTAAATTATAAGTCTGCATGGTTTACGCGGGTTTCCTTTTCTGTAGTTGCGTATATATGTTGTTTTCTCTAACTAAAGTAGTGTTTAGGTTCTGGGTTTGAAAAGAAAATAATTGACCCGATAATACTGATTCCCCCCCCCCCCCTCTCAGTATTATTTCCAACAGACCTTTTACTTACAGATGCATCATAGTTACATATAACATAGTTAATTAAGAATGGAACTTAAAAATCGCATAAAAAATGTAGAAATAATCAAAACAACACAAAATCCATGACACAATGATTTTATTATAGAGTTCGTCCAATTTGGACTACGTCTCTAGGATCTACTCAATAGTGGGGAGGCCTTCTTTTTATTAGTGGAATAAAAGAGATAAAAGTACAAGTAACAAGAAATTCCAACCCTTATACCTCCAAGCCAATAGGATAGGTGAAGAAAGGGGAGCCCAACTTCAGAAACAGACACTAGCACTGAACTCCTGACAAAAAATATTGCAAAAAATCCTATCCAAACTCCCAATTTGGATAATCAAGCCTTCTGCAACCTCTTGGAACCACCTTGCTGCTCAAGGCGAGGTCAAGCCTACTGCTAGGGTCAGGGATTGTAGCATGTGTGTGCCTCTATACTATATCGTTGATTCCCTCTCTGCTTTTTCTAGACACAGCAGTCACATATAAGAAAGCATGGTGACATCCCTCGAAACCCAAACAGTTTCACAACAAAACATCCAAATTTGACCAGTGTAAGGGTCTATTGAAACAACCTTTAAAAATGGTGAAATATCATTCTAACACAGCAAAACCCATTAACTGAGCTCAAGGCATGATAGAATTTCTATCGACACTTGTAATTATCGGTTGCCAGTCCAAAGCCAAAACAACAGGCTCTTCAGTGATATATGGACTTGTCAGTTTATAGAGTACAATATATAACATATCACGTTTGGGGTCCCCATCATAATCACAATAAACACTTTGAACCATCGATATATTGACCCATACATTGTGGTGATAGCAGACCTGATGAGATTATATGATGTAACATAATGAAATATTGTGTCTGACACGATCGCAAAATTGAAATTAGCATTTTTAGTCGAAACCACATCCCAACCATCAACTCTTTTCTACAATTGTGATATATGATAAATCACATTGCAATCGAGGGTTCACTGGGGGCCTATTCTAATCCACTATGATATGTGATTGCGATCACATCACAAACTGTCTGCACTAGGGCCAATTTGTATATTTGTTTCATCTCTGACCTATGATATGCGATATCACAATTGCAATCGAGACCCTCTCGATGTTGATTCTTAAGCCGCTTTTTCCTTTTTCGCTGATACGCGATATGTGAGACCTAGTGGCAACCTGCTATATGGATTTACCTCGTTCATTGAGTCTTTTTTCCATTTCATCTTCTTCTAGCACTTGGCCAAGTCAAACACAAACATTGACTTGCTCTAACTGTGTCATCTGGACTTGGATTTGACTGTTGGTTGCACTATTGGAATCAGTATGATGGGCACTTCAATCTGATGCTAATTTTATCTAGATTTTTCCACTTTGGATTTTCAACCTCTTACCATGCCATTGGTACTTTTCAGAAGATCCACCTAGATTGATCCTCCCCACTAAGAGATTTTGGACCACCAAAGCTTTTTCAGTCAATTTGTAAGTGAGGAAATTGCTTCATCACTTTTTCCTTCTCCATCCATCGAGCTTTGCTTGGATGCATTCCATTGAGGCCGACACGGATGTACTCTACAAGAAGCATTAACACATCCAACACACTGTCTATGTCCTCACCAAACCACACTTTCAACCAACTGTATGGGATGCTGGCACATCCTTTGCAATTATATACAAACCATACATGACTCGAACAACCCCTCAATTTCCAAGAGTTTATAGCACACACTCTTTGGTCAAGGATTACATAGTAAAAACCAATGCCTCAACCATTGATAGGAAAATGCCAAAAATATCATCATTTCATTTTGAAGTGATGGAGAAAACATCATCACTTTTACATTTATTTTCAATGCATGATTTACAAATCATGGGCATAACAAGCTACTATATCAATAAACAAACAAAAAAACCATATTTTATTTAACAAAGAAGAACACCATGAATGTGGTGGATTCATTTGTTGTAAATTTTCACTTGTTGGATTCTTTATTGATGGTTTCGCGGCATGGACCATATGGTATGTGGATCCCTGGTGCCCAACCACATTGTAGTGACTAAAGAAACTCTTCCTCCTCCAAACATTTTGCGTAATTTTGGAGCACTTTCCCCTAGTACTCCTCTGATAATGTTCATGGAGCCCTCACTATCGCTAGAATTTGAGGAAGTGATTTCATCATCTATCCTTGGTTGGGCACTAGATGTTTTGGAGCATTCCCCAACTTCCTTCCTAAAATACCCAAGTCATGCATGATGAGGAAATTACTTCACCTTGATGGGATTTATAGTGTGTTGGCCATTAATGTCGAGGCACTTCCCCTCATACCCCAATATATTTATAGTTTGGAGGCGATACCTATAGTATGTTTTTCAAACACAATTAAATCATCATTGGGAAAGGTACATGAAGCTGAAGATACACATTTTACCTCAAGGTAGTTATGCTACATCTTTTCCAAGGCTTCGTCCTTGGCTTGCAACTGGCATAACAACATTTGTTTCTCCTTTTTGGATTCCTCTAGGAGTCTCCTTAGCTTAGTATTCTCTACTTGAATGCTTTGGTTGATCTCTTCAAGTTCTTGGAGCCATGTCACAATTGGTGTCCCTTTCACCTTTGGTACAATATCTATTGAGACCTTTGTTTCATCGCTCGAATCGGAACCTAGATCGACAGGTCCATCCACTGCGATCCGAAGGGTTGTGATCTTCCTTTCATCACCAAAATATGACCCTAGGTCCATTGTTCTACCTCTAGTAAATCTTGCAACTGCGACCTTTTCATCTTCCACTGATTCATACTCGTGATCCTATTGTAGGGTCGGAGTTGTCTTCTGTCTCTCCCTTCTATCATTTCCCTTAGGCCTCATATCATGGTGCATTTTCCAGCAATTCTCTTCGTCGTGTCCCTCTTTCTCACAATGTGTACAAGAGGGCTTATCTCCTCTTCTCTTGGTTGTTGCAACTATTTTAGGGTGGTAATTTTTCTCATGCATACCCCTTCCCTCAAGGTGCACAACCTACACACTGGCCTCATCAATAGTAGCGAGCTCAAACAATAATAATGAATGCCTTTGTAATTACACAAAGAACCAATATATTTAGTTACAATCTCTGGTGAATCTAATGGAATGCTCAAATTCAATGCTTGTTTCCTAAATTCTTCAGTGAAGTTTTTCATATTTTTACCTTTTCTTTTCCTTATATGTTGCCATTCCATTAATGCTTTTTGTTTATATCCCAGAGGGTAAAATTGACTCTTTAATGCAGAAATAAAATTTGACCATGCAGAAAGAAGGTTACCCATTTTTTTGTTGCCTTGAAATCTTCTATCCCAGCAAATGAGAGTGGTTCCACTCAGTCAAAGAGATTCTAATTGAATCTTTGCCTCATCTTCTTTTATCTGTTGGATCTGGAAGTAGACCTCAATCTTCCTAATCCAATTATTGATTTTTTGTGCATTACACTCTCCAGCATACATAGGGAAGTCAAAATTTACATCTAGTTTAAGGAAAGGTTTCTTAGATGTGCGTCTGAAGTCGCAATTGGAGTGCTGAGAACTATCACTTGAAGAAGGAGAGGGGGGGGGATCTTCTCCACCATCTCCTTGATGTGCTGATCTGTGATCATTTCTATCTTTCTTCTTATGCTGAAGGGCCTTCTCATATACTGAAAATAGTTTATCCACTTTCTCTGCCATATTATAGAATACCTTTGGAAAATTACGTTTGTCTTCCTAACGAGCTTCTTCATTGGCCATGTTTCTTCTTCATTGTTCACGTCCTACTTCAGGATCAAAGGGATTAAGTATTCCTTCTCCTTTTCACATCTTGTTCTGTGTTAGCATAAACTCATGCAATTCACATCTACAAATACCTTTTCTGATACTAAGCTTGATCCAAGATATTTTACTTATAGATGCATCAGAATTACATATAACAGAGTTAATTAGCCATGGAACTTAAAAATCACATAAACAATGTGGAAATGATTAGAAGAACACAAAAACCATGATGTAATGATTTGATTACGGAGTTCATCCAATTTGGACTATGTATCCGGGGCCTACTCAATAATGGGGAGGCCTTCCTTTTATTAGTGGCATAAAAGAGATAAAAGTCCAACAACAAGAAATTCCAATCCTTATACCTCCAAGATGATAGGATGGGTGGAGAAAGGGTAGACCATCTTCATAAAAAAATATTACTTGTCAACACCTGGTGAAAAATAGTGCAAAAATGCCTATCCAAATTTCCAATTTGGATAATTGGGCATTTTGCAAACTCTCGAAACCTCCCTGCTGCTTAAGGCGAGGTTAGTCCTACAACCAGGGTCAGGGACTACTGCATGTGTGTGCCTCTATACTATCCCACTGATTCCCTCTACACTTTTTCCTGACACAGTAATCACATATAAGTAAGCATGCTAGCATCGCTCAAAACCTGCAGAGTTTCACAACAAAACATCCAAGTTCAGTTGGCAGAAGGGTCTACGACAACAACCTTTAAAAATGGTGAAATCCTGTTCAAACACAGCAAAACCCATTAATTACGCTCAAGGCCCAGCGGCATGTCTATCGATAGTTGCAACTATTGGCAGATGGTCCAAAGCCAATACAATAGGCTATTTTGTGATATACGGACCCGCCGGTTTATAGAGTATAGTACATAACATATAGTATCTGAAGTACCCATCACAATCACAATCAATGCTTTGAACCATCGGCATATTGACCCATACATTGTGGTGATCATGGACCCGATGGGAATATATGATGTAACATAATGAAAATTCACGTTTGACACTGATGACAAAATCACAATCGGTGTTTTTATCTAGAACTACATCACAACCATCGACTGTTTTCTATGATTGCAATATACTATAAATCGCATCACAACTGGGGGTTTGTCGAGGGCCGATTTTGATCCACTATGATGTGTGATTGAAATAACATTACAAACTGTCTACGTCGGGGCCAATTCATATACTTTTTCCATCTTCGACCTGCGATATGTGATATCACAATCGTATTCAGGACCTTACCAGGGCTGATTCTTACACCGCTTCTTCCTTTTGGCTGATATGGGATATGGAAGGCCAAGTGGCAACCTACCATGTAGCATTCCATCATTCACTGAGACTTTTTTCATGTCATCTTCTCCTGCCACCTAGAAAAGTCAAACTAAAACTTTTTATTGCTCTAACTTTTCCATCTGGACTCGAATTTGAGTGTCGCTTACACCGTTGGAATCAGGATAACGAGCACTTCGATCCGATGCTAAGTTAATCTAGATTTTACCACTTTGAGTTTTGAGCCTCTTACCATGCCAGTGATACTTTTATGAAGATCCACCTGGATAATTGATAGAATTGGGGTCATTCCAATAAAATTGATTCCTTTCGTCTTGAACACCAAACTGATATTATTTCTCATGGAGGTTTCCACATATTTTAAAGATTTTATACACAACTTCCTGAAAGTTTACCTTGATAATTAGACTATGTTTAGATTCTTGAAAAAACACATTGAAGTTTTGTGCATTATGTTGGATATATGTATTCAATTGAATATCTCATTAAATTTGAAGAATTGTATCTTTTGTTCACCATTTCACATTATTCTAGGCCATGTGGTATGCAAATAGGACTACTTGTCGATATTATGAATACTGTAGTTATAGTAGACTTACCACCAACAACATCATTGTGTTAGTTTCTGAAAAGTTTGTGCCATACCAACTACTATAGACAATTGATAGGAGGATATATGAAGATCACTACCCCTTAGGAAAGATGCAGAAAAAAGAATTGAAGTTTCAATGGACCCAAGGATTTCAATAAACCTTGGACACGTTAAAAGGAAAATTATTCACCATGCCAATCTTAGTGTTTCCATAATTGGGAAAGGACTTACACATGCATGTAGATGCCTCTTTAACATCCTTAGGAGCAGTGTTAGCCTAGCTAAGAGAAGGGGATATAGATCAAGCTATTATGTTTTCTAGCTAGAAACTATTGACAACGAAGCAAATTACACCAATATGAATCAGGAAGGGTTTGAAATAGTATATTTGCTACAAACATTCCCACATTTTCTGCTAGGATCACACTTCAATATGTTCACAAACCGTTTTTTAATAAGCTATCTAGTTAATAAGCCAGTGTTGGGGGGGTAGAATATGTAGGTGGTTATTTCTATTCAAGAAGTATGACTTTGAGGTCATGTTAAATCGAGGGAAAGACATGAAAGACATGATCATTTTTCACATATTTTAACTAGAGAATATATAACAAACTTGGATGAAATTTTACGAGATGTGAAGCTTTTTGCAGTAGAGATGGTGAAATATTACTTCATAGACATTGTTATGTTTCCAAGTACATGATTAGCCCCAAAGGAATACACATTCATGTACAAAAATGGTTGGTGGTAAAAGACTTATATTAACAACTAATAGGAGGATTCATGTACAAGCTTAGTGTAGATAGAATACTTAGGCAACACATATTGGAACATGAGAGACCATTGCTATTGGTAGAGGCACACAAAGGAGTTGTAGGAGGTTGTTATGAAAGGAAGCCTACCATGTGGAATATCATGCACATAGGGATGTCATGGCCCACTCTCCATAAATATGCTAAGGCATTTTGTCAAAACTGAAACATGCGTCTAAGAGTTGTAAAGCCCTCTTGGAGGGATGAGATACCACTATGTCCATAGGCCACATTGCAAGAACTTGAAAAATGGGCCTTCAAATAAATTTCCCTAATTAATCCAATGATAGAGAGATCAAGAGAAAGGTACATTATAACTACGATAGGTTATCTTACCAAGTGGGTAGAAGTAGAACCAATTTATGACTAGAGTGCAAAGACAACTGTTTGATTTATAGTTAAGAATGTACTAATGATATTTCAATTCCACAGGATACTTATGAGTGCTAAAGGTACTCATTTTCTGAACAAGAAAATTATTGCATTAATGGAAGAATTTCATAATTATCACCAAAAGAGAACCCCTATCATCCGCAGCCAAATGGTACTATGGAAGCTTTCGGTAAAATCTTGGAAAATACTCTAACAAAATTTTGCATCACAAACCAAGATGATTTGGATTTACAAGTTCAGATAGTCCTATGGGCACATAGAACTACATGTAAGAGTTTGATAGGAATAATGTGCTTTAGGATGGTATGTCGACAGGAAGCAATAATTCTTATGAAATTCATAGTTCCCAGTTTATGCATTGTTGCCTTAACTAATTTCATAGAAAGGGGAGAAATAAAAAAAAGTCTGTCAGAACTGTAATAGTTAGAGGAAGGCCGCATCATGGAAGGGTTTCATCAAAATGTCCAAAAGCCATGTAAGAAAATATTACATGACAACTACATAAGGAAGAGTCAATTTCAACTAGGAGAGTTTCTTTTACTCTATGATGGTAAATTTATATTATAGCGGCTAGAAGCACCCTCCAAAATTTTGGCTCACATTCAAATTTCAGAGCCTAACTCAGATCTTGCATTCAATTATCCTTGGTCACTTGATTGGTAAGATGATTATTTCAAGCTCCCCTCCTTGATTTTAAGAGATTTCTTCATTCTCATCTTCATACAGCATGTGTCATATTTGGGCACAGGGTTGTTGTTTGTCATGCAAAGGGGATTTTGTCTTGCTTCAAGGGAATTATGTGTGTATGAGTGGTTGTCATCACATCAACATTTTTCACACTCACCTCACATACTCAGTTCATGAAGGTTGTTGCACTAAGAAAATTATGTCTTATGTATTATGTATGGTCTACATTGTTCACTAAGTGACCGTGTGTGATCACAGTCGAGTCCTATCAATGTTTTCATATGTTTCACTGATCTCACACTTAGCCATTTTCCCAAGCAACCTAGCCTCATACAGCTTCCCAAAACTATGCGCTTTGTTTTTGCAACCATAAAACTTCCCCCCATGCTTGCTAAAAGCCTATAGTGCGAAGAGGCACCAACCTCCCTTGCCTATTGAAACCCTATAGCCCACAGAGGCCCCAAACAACATTGCTCTCCCGAAATGCACAGAGTAGTACATCTGCACTGCACACATAAATTGTGCAGAGGTGTCCTCCTGGGACCTCTATCTTGCAATAGTTCTTTGAGCCTCAAAACTCTGTCATGTTTTCAATTTCATGCTTGCAACCTCATTTTAGTGATGTTGAAGATTGTGTTTGATTTGTGTTCACTATTTAAATGTCTATCGTACTGACACACAATTTTGTATGCATTGTCGTGCAAGTGTCGTCACGGTCATTTATTGATCGATCATAAGTGTTGCGCTTGTCTCTCGCACCATCGATCAGTCTCACTGAGTATATGTTATCTTGATGTTTTTAGGTTTATTGTTTTCGATTCATGTTGAGTGTGTGTTTGCAAGGCCGTGTATGCACAAGTTTAGTCGCTCATACACTTAGTCATTTCTCTAAAATTCAGATGACCGAACCACCCTCCAACAGTCGGACCTTCATTGAGCTACATTCTGAATTTTTAGCCTTCAGTTAACATGTACTGCTACCCAGAATTGTGCAGAACTTGAGGCTATCACCTAGGTATTCTTGACTATGCAATCCTAAAATTGACCTGACTGGATGTTATCAAGAATATCGCAGAAGTTACTCAGGAATTCATCTCAATCTGCGGTTCCTCCAAGTAAATCAACCAACCCTCCTACTAGTCAAACGAAGATTTTGACTGGGCAATCATCCTAGGACTCACTACCCTCAAAAATTGTGCTGAAGATGCAAACCTTTCCCACTCCACTGACTAAGAAATTTACGCAGACAAGCATGATAGACACCTAGTGCCCGTCCTTGTCTCCCTCCAGAAATTGCACAGTTTTTCAAGGCAACCAACTAGCCAGTCGGGAAACTCCTCACCTAGAAAAATCCACAAATTTCATGACCAAGCCCCTCAATATCCCAACATCTCTCTCAGCTCAGAAACTACACGGATATGTTCAGCATGTTAGCCTCTTAGCAATTGCACAATTTTTGTCTCCAGGAACACCATAGCCCACTCAAAGCTCCCTCCTGGAATTACGCAGTTTTTGCTGCTAAGCCATCCTGCTGCCAACTCCCTCTAGGAATTGTTTAGTTTTTGCTGCTAAGCCTCCTGAAGCCAACAACCATCTCTCTCCAACAATTGCACAGTTTTTGTTACCAATCCCCTCATCTTCCCGTACTACCTCGCTCTAGAAATTGCGCAGATCTAGCCTCCAGTCGAACCAGATACTATGGACAATGTTATCTAGGTAAATCCTCTCTATGGATAGAAACGGTCCCTCTAGCCCAGTGTGTGGTTCTAGAAAGCGAAGTGACAATCTACTACACTTTCTTAAGTTGCAATTAAAAAGAGAGACAAAGAAGATGGCCTACCTCATTCTGATGCTATCTCGATCTCCTTTGTTGAAGACCTTGAATCACTCGAATCACATGCTCGTTCATCCTTCTCTTAGCATTTATGCACCTGCACAAGAGATCAAGACACAACAAGGAATGCAAATAAAAATAGCATATTCAAAATAAACCTACATAACTAATCAAGGAATGTTAAGCTAAGTGATACATGATCATACACATTTAGGGAAAATGAATTAGCAGTTGTGAATTAATAGAAACAATGGAAAGCATACAACCAAGCCTTGGTGTTTATAGGCTCTCCGTGAATGAATATCTAAGTACAAGCTAAGATCTCCAAGCACTCATTGAATCCAAATGAGTAGCATATAGGCACAATCTTAGCATAAGGGTTCAAATAGGTATAGACCAACCCAACACTAACCATTTGGGAATGGCAGAGGATGAATATATAGGCTAGGAAAGGCAGTTAGGATCTCTCCAAAGATAGGAGTAGGTCCTTATCTCAAGGAGGTAGATCATGGAGATAAGACCAACAGGCTAATTCGGGAGAATTTGGCCTCATCTATACCAAACAACCTCCATCTCGCCGCTCTGGAAGCTTCTAGATCACAAAGCTTCTCATCCTATTTGGGAAAATTTCCTTTTTGGGATCATCACAAGTATATAAGTAAATAGAGTGATTCCATTGCGGGTCAAGTGTAGTGCAATAGGAAATCATCACTATTTTTGGCTTCATAAGAGTGATGATCCTCAAATTAGGGTTTTAGAGTTATTTTCTTCATGGGAAGCTCAAGACATTTTCCAATCAGTGCGTTAGGAAGGATCCGAGCTACATATATGAATGGATACACTACATAATAGTCATTTTTTGGGCACTTCAGGATATGTCAGAGGGAAGTGCAGGAGGTTTGAAAAAATATTGTGTAACAAATGCCCTCTAAAGCATGGAGGCAGTAGTAGGAGTGTTGGTTGAGCTACTTTACGAGCTTTAAGAAGGATGAGGAAAAAAGATCTCAGGAGACATGCAAATCAAGGATGCATATACATATAGATATTTGAGATCGAGACATGAATCTAGGGTATGGATGCAAGCATCCAGATGATAAGGACTATGTGGAAGGATCTATGGTATGGGCGCAACCATTGAAATGAGAAGGATAATATGTGAATCTAAGATCCAAGGTATGGTCATAGCCATCCGATATATAAGGATCATCATAAATATAAAGTCCCACAGTATGGTCACAACCATCTGTATAGCAGAAACATGTGTATAATCATTAATAACATATAACTCCATGCAACCTAAGTCATATCAGACAAAAGTTATGGTCTTGCAACATATAACTCCATGCAACCGAAGTCATATAAGACAAAAGTTAGGGTCTTTCACTATATCCAACCCGATCAAAGTAAAAATTCTAACATGCGAATGAATGTATCGCAGTCAAACATGGTAGAAAACCACCTTATTACTGGCCATTGATGTGGATCATTAAGATGCATGAGAGGAACCACCCATAATGACAATGGATCTCAAGGTACAACAATACAATTTGTGAATTTGATAACGAAGCTGAAGTCAAACACTTGTGGAAACACTTGATCGAAGGCCAATAATGAAAACATGTTGTCAGATGTGAAGAACTTACCATTAAGGCATGCAAGCTCTAAGGTACTGAAAGCGAGTCTCTAAGTAAGCTTCCTAGATCATGAGCTGAAGTCGATAGGAAGTGACCCATCGAAGGAGGGTCATAATGTTTCCCTCATCATCAACATTAAACAAGGAATAAAGTGGAACCAAATGAGTAGGATCTAGTATTGTCGCAAAGAGTCAGATAATGTATAGGTAATAGACTGCAGATAGGACTTCTCTTGAACATATTTCTAATACAACTCTAGAGTGTTGCAACATTTGAATCAACATAGGACCAAGGGTCGTAATGAGGAAGTGGAATAATAAAATGAGAGGAAAAATGGATTACCCAAACATGGAAGGAAAAATGACTAAGTGAGGATATCCCAAACCCAGCATGAGAAACAAGTGAGTGTCATGTTCAAGAGTGACATGCTTCCTATACAAGAGATGTTTCACTTTCACGGTTCCCCCAATATTCCTAGTGAATTCCTCTTTATTTTTACACAAGCTTGAAGAAGATACCATATGCTTGTCATAAAGTTCACACTTATGATGAATCCATCCTAGTAATTTTTATGAGTCCTAGGAAGGAGAAAATTAGGCTCGTCATGGTGACAAGTCTTTTTTCATAAATTTTTTAATGAGTCTATCGAAACAATAACTCAGTATATTTTTCATATTTAGAGAGTTTGAAAAAGAGACAAAAAAAGAAAACTCGATCAGGTCCCTTTTCGTAATTTGTCTCTCAAACCCAAAATGGTAGAAAACAATATTCAAGAGAACCTCTTGATCATGTCAACCAAGGTGTACATTTTTCATAAATAGTTAATCCCAGCCTGAAAAAAGGGGTAAATATATACTGATTCGATGTCAATTCATTTACATTAACGAGTTCAAAATTGTAGGCTTTAACCCCGTATAGAAATTACCTGCATACGAATTCTAAATCACAGGAAAAATAAAAATGCGAGAGCATAACACATAAAACACATATACACAGAGATTTCCCAGTGGATCTCAAAACTGAGACTACCAGCTTGATTTTTCATTATATTCCTTTCAATGTTACAATACATATTTATACATTCTGAAGCATCCAATACCATGGACCGAAAACCATCGCATCCAAAA
>APFE030830790.1:27570-72618 GCA_000404065.3 Pinus taeda | reverse complement strand
TACCCGCCCCCCTCAAACCCCCCGGTTCACTACGTGGGTTAGTCGTGGAAAGAATATAACACAACCCAACAAAAATGACAAGTACTCGGAAATATTTTCATATTTTAAGAGTCGGAAAAGAGCTGAAAGATGACTCTTCCTGGAGGAACGAGTGGTATAAAAAGGATAGCAATTGGTTCCAGTGATGATGGAACTACTGAAAACATGTAATGGTGAAGAGGATAGCGAATAATACCACTCGTCACAGATGTTCCCCAGGAAAGGATAAATAAACTAAGTGAAGCCATATGATCAACCAAAGAGATGGTGACAATGGAATGAATGAACCACGGCTCATCTGGAAACAATTGGCTGGTAAAAATGGCAATCACGAGATGTAAAATGGGAAGGGTTTCATTTTTACAAAATCTTGAAACATGGGAAACTATGTTTGAGTATAATTTGAAGATGGTTTCATTTTTTTCACAAGCTTGAAACATGGGAAAAAACTACGATTGGTTTCATTTTTACGCAAGCTTGAAACAAATATAAACTAGACTTCAGATAAGTTTGCATGCCCCGAACATAATGACTCAATTCAAGGAACATGCCCCCCAAGATTCATTGCATTCACTGTGGATGGAATGAAGGTTCACCTATGAGATCAAGTGTAAGATTTGACTAGGATTTTATGATATCTAATCAAAGAATTGAACTGGAAGGGTCACTACAAGAAAAAAGGACATTAGTGACGGGTGAAAAATATCACCATAAGCTCATTAGTGACGGTAAAAAGAGAATTCATCACCAAAAATTGAACATCACCAAAAGTGGTGTCACCAACAGTATAGGTGTTGTAGTGACATACAAATTCTATCATGAATAATGATTTATAATGGTGTATAGCGATTGTCACCATTTGATATGAGCAATGGTCATAGACCATAACCTCTGTCACCAAAAACTGAACGTCACCAAAGTTGGCGAAGCCAAAATATAGGTGTTGTAGTGACATTCAAATTTTGTCACCAATAATGATTTATAATGATGGATAGCAACTGTCACCATTGCATATTAGCAATGGTGATGGACCATAGCCTCAGTCAACAACAACTGAATGTCACCAAAGGTAGCGTCACCAAAAGTATAGGTCTTATGGTGACATTCAAAGTCTGTCACAAATATTGATTATAATGACGGATAGTGACTGTCACCATTTCATATGAACAACAATGATTTATTGTGATGGACCATTAATGGACATCACTATTGGTGCATATATATGGTGACGTTTGATGACATCACCAAAAGATGCATTACCAGAAGTGGTGACATTCAAGGTTCGTCACGAATAATGACTATAATGATGGACAATGACCGTCACCATTTCATATCAACAACAACAACTTATGGTTATAGACCTTTGAGGGTTGTCACTATTGATGCATATATAAGGTGGCGTTCATTGACTGTCACCATTTCATATTTTTGTTGAGGGTTGAAATCACCAGAGCTCATTGGTGATGGTCAAAAGAGCCTCTGTTACAAAAAATTGATCGTCACCATTTCATATGGATGTCAAGGCATAATGGAATGAAACCACCAACCTCTGACTTGTAAAGCAGGTGCTCTTCCATTGAGCTAGCACCCTTTAAAGAATTATAATTTTAAAATTTAAACCTTTAAACTCCATAAATTGTAAATTCTACAACTTTCAATAAATTAAAGTCTCGACAATATTTTACTAAACAAGCAAAGCATCATCAAAGTTCTAGGTCCCTACATAATAGTTGTTGAAGTTATGAAAAGTGAGTGGAGGGAAACATTGTTATGTATAATAGAATCAATATGTTTAGTTGAATACTCAATTAGAAGTGAAACTTTGAAGGCATTTATAACCTATAAATGACCTATAACTAGCAAATGCACCAAATATTACAAAGAAAATGTCATAAGTGGATATCGTATGGACGAAAAGGAAGCAGGGACTTGAACCCTTGTACATCTTGGCATGACTTAGCACTTGGTACATCTTATCTTGTTTGACATGTCTTTGCACTATCTACACATGTTAGCATGCCCTAGCATTCCCTAACACACCTTGGAAGTCATGACCTCGCAACTAGCATTACATTTTTCCATGATTTGGGAACATTACATTAAATAGAACACCTTGACACTCCCTAGTTATCATGACCTCTATTATCCTCCACAATGTCCTAGGCTGATGAGGAGATCGATGGAGGTAACCACAGGCCAAGCTTTTAGTTTGGTAGCTATCCCTACCAAACCAAAGAGGGATCTCTCTATGAAATCATAGCCAAGAGATGACTGGAAATAAAAGGCTTTTAGGCTATATAGCTAGGCTCAAGGTATTTTTTTGGAAAATTTAGGGACTTGGAACTCTGTCAACTAGTGCCTTGTCTGGTAGGGACTTTTTCATGAAGGCTGGGGCTTAGAACTCTATCTAGGATAAATCACCTAACATGCATGACAAAATCTCCCTAGAATAGAGTACCTCCTACCTAGAAGAGTGTCCCATGCTCAAATTATAGAACTCTTTTCTACTGTGCATTGTTCTTAAAGATAAATCTATGCATAAAATAGTACTAAGAAAAACACCTAAATTAAGAAAAGTGAGCATCTAAGTCAACTATAAATGTATACTAAATATGGCTGTATATCAGTTTGGGAAACACTATACAATCATGCTTGCATACAAAAACCATAAGATGCCTAAAATCAATGTGCTTCTTCCATTGTTGCTATACCTTCATTGTAAAACAAGAATCTGTAGCATGTGCCCCAAGGCTGTATGCATCCGTTGAAGGTGTAGATTGAAAGGATCTGCTGATATTAAGTACTATTGAAGGAAAAACACCTTCAAAACAATAGATAAAGTCTACTATGAATTCAACCCATTTGCACACAGAACAAGGCGCCTACTGGGTACACTTCTCTGGTGAATGGAAACAACAATGTATTGTAGTTCTGCTGAAGAAAAAACACCTTTAGTGCAACACAGATAAAAATCTAATAGATATTGTCACCATGGCCTTGGTTGTAGATGATCTCATCAATATAGGTAACAACTTCGATAATTGAAAAACCAAAAGATGAGATACATAGATCTTTTGAAATGACATATTTGGGCATACTTTATTATTTTTTAGGAGTGTTAGTATAGAAAATGTAAGGTAGATTGTTGTGTCTTTATGTCACATGCCAAGGATGCGAAGAAATACATAAAATATTAAATAGCATGGTATAAGTGGATTTCAGGTTCTTTTGAAATGGGAATGGAATTATCCTTGTGTGGGTTCTAATCTAGTGGGTATATCTTTAAATAAGAAACTGATAGTTATGCGGTTGGAATTGTCTCACAAGTCATGAATATTCCCAAATTTGTTCACTAGAAAGAAGCTGAGTGAGTTGTGAGGTTTATGGAAGGGAACACCCTATTCGAAGAAAGATAACTCGAAATTAGTTGGGCATATTATTTCCCATCTTCTTGTACGTGTGTTCTTTAAAAAGGTAACCACATCCAAAGACTCAATAACAACTCTGCTAAAGTTTATAGATGTGAAGCACCTCTGATAAAACCCATCGCTTAATGACAATTGAGTGAGGAATATGTTGAAGGATTCAATCTTGCACTCAGTCATAAAAAGGAAGTTTGGCTATCCAACATCTTGCCGACAAACCAAGTCCAACCATAATGTGAAAGGTAGGTTAACTATGAAACCTCAGTGTTGTTGCCTCTTGAATTCCAACAGGTATCTGGCTACTTAGATCCACAAAACTCGTTTTAGGTAAACTTTGCATGATACAATTGTGACGTATAATCTTGACACATGCTCTAGTTTCCCTCTAAAAGAGGGTAAGTCAAAATATTATGACAATCTTAACTATAATTTGATCATACACTATTAAGGTATTGCATGGAATAAACAATATACCATCAATGTACTAATAAATAACTAAAAATAAATGAATGTCTTATTGCTACAATAGCGCCACTATTGGGATTCTCAGATAAAGCACCTAACCTGCATGGAAAAAACTTCCTATAATAGAGTACCTCCTATGTAGAAGTGTGTCCCCTGATCAAAATATGGAACCCTTCTCTATTGTGCACTTTTCTTAAAGATAAATCTATGTATAAAATAGAACTAAGAAAAATACCTAAATTGAGAAAAGTGAGGATCTAAGTCAAACTATAAAATCATACTAAATATGGCTCTATCTAAGTTTGGGAAACACTAGAAAAGCATGCTTGCATACAACAACCACAAGATTCCTAAAATCAATGCCCTTCTTTCATCGTTGCTACACCCTCATAGGAAAATTATAATCTACAACATGTATCACAAGGTTGCATGCATCTTCTGAAGGTGCAGACCGAAAGGATCTACTGAGATGAAATACTATTGAAGGAGAAACACCTTCAAAACAACAAATAAAGTCTAATGTGCATTCAACCCATCTACACAAAGGCCCAGGTTGCTACTAGGTACACTTCTCCACTAAATGGAAACTAGTGTGTTGCTGCTCTACGGAAGGAGAAACACCTTTAGAGAAACATAGATAAAACTCTAACATACACTGTCACTTTGGTATCAGTTGTAGAAGATCTCATTAGTATAGGTAACAACTTTGATAATTGAAAAACAAAAAGGTGAACTACATAGATCATTTGAAATGATAGATTTGGGCATACTTTATTATTTTTTAGGAGTGTTAGTATAGAAAATGCAAAGTAACCTGTTGCATATTTATGTCACAGACAAGGATGTGAATAAATATATAAAATATTAAATAGCATGGTACAAGTCGATTGCAAGTTCTTTTGAAACAAGAATGGAGTTCTCACTGTGCAGATTCTAATCTAGTGGGTATAGATTTAAATAGGAAATTTATAGTTATAAGGTTGGAATTGTCTCATGATTCATGGCAAGTCACAAAGCTATTCACTAGAAAGAAGTAGAGCGAGTCGTCACGTTTATTAATGGAACACCCTATTTGTAGGGAGATAACTTCATATTAGTTAAGAATATTATTTCTCGCCTTCTTGTACATGTGTGCTTTGAAAACCTAACCACCTCCAAAGAATCAAGAACAACTCTGGTAAAGTTTATAGTTATGAAGCACTTCTGAGAAAACCCATTACTTAATGGCAATTGAGCAAGGAATATATCAAAGGATTCAATCTTGCAAGTTGGGGTATCCAACATCTTGCCAACAAACCAACTCTAAGCATAATGTGAAGGCCAGGTTAACTGTGAAACCTCTTTCCCACTTTGTAGTATTGAGACGTCTTGAATTCCAACAGGTATCTTTCTTCTTAGGTCCACAAAACTTGTCCCATGTAAACTTTGCATGATAAAATTGTGACATTCAAGCTTGAAACACACTCTATTTTCCCTCTAAAAGAGGGTAAGTAAAAATATTATGACAGGCTTAACTATAATTTGATCATACTCTGTTGAGGTATTGTATGGAATAAACAATCTACTATCAATTCAGTAATGAAGAACTCAAAATAAATTAATTTCTTGTTGCTACAATAGCGCCACTCTTGGGATTCTCCAAGGAGCCACTAATTTATACACATGTGAAATCTTTGCTTGGTCTATAGAAAGATTAAGCAATGGCAGTGATCACTCTTTTCCCTCCCATGGAAGGTCTACATAGAGTCAACAATAAATTGATTTAAAAGTAAGGTATGTGCCTGGAAAATAGGAGTCTGACTCTGTAATGCTAATTTAGTGGCAAGAAAATATTCAACTGTAAATGCCTAATCTCCTATAGTGTAAATTTCTAGATAAATGGCTAGCATAAATCTGTCCATTGTCCACATATCCCAAAAAACCATGTATGTCTAGATTCTAGTTGTGTGTGAAAGAAGGGTGTTGTGGGGTTAAATGCATGGTGTATGAAGAATGAAAACTACCCTTAAAGGCCTTCCCAGGACCTTTGATAGACTGTAAGATTATCTGCAGAAACTACCAATTTATACATATGTTCATCTATTAAATATTAGTTAACAAAGTATGGAAAGAGGATTACCTCAAGTCTCCTTCTAGATTTCCTTGGAGATGCAACACAGCCAAGAAGAACTCCCTCAAAGTGGCTCCAAATCAATTCCTGCATAGAGTAAAGGAAAACACAATCACATCATACAATCTTGAAAACTAATATATGAATGCACCATGAACATCTATTTTCATGCAACTAGACTACTCATCTAAATAAGTATCGAATGAACCACTTAATGAATAATGTTACTGACACTATGGAGTAGGGAACACAACTGTACTTCTTTATTAATAATGGAAGAGTGATTACAACCATCTGTTGTATCAGTCTTCCTTTTCCCCTTCCACTTCTTTCTCTCTGTCTCTCTCTCTCTTCTAGCTTAATTCTTCAAGTATGTGATAGTTCACAAAAACTTAGTAAGCTATCCTTTGAAATTCTCTAACCTCTTTTACAATAACCCTCACCTTGCTTATATAGAAATTGAGTTAGAGTTTCCAAGTTCATCCTTGAGTTTACTAGGGAAAAAGCAATGAACTTTTCATGCTTTTTAGCTCTTTCCAATTTGCGTCCTTTTCTCGGACTAGATATCCTCCAAGTATCTCAATTTTGGATGTTTCCTTGCTTTTCTTGCATAATTTTAGGAACAAATATCTAGATATTTATGATCCAATTCATTCCTTTTACCCATTGAACTTCATCAAGTTTCACTAACGTTGTCCCCTCACTAGTAACATGAGTTAGTGGGGTCACTAATGCTCCCTTAGGATTGGTAACAAGCTTTATAAAGTAGGTTTGCAGTGTGTAACCAACATTATTGTGGAATCAAGGCCTGCAATTGTGGTCTTTTCTTCAATCATCATGTCTTTCACCTCTGAGTTGATGAGGAGGTCATTTTGTTGTATAACAAATGCCCCAGAAAGTATGAGATCAGAGGTAGAGATGATGGCCAAAATAATTTACAGAAACTGTAATTTTTCCTTTCAAAATGTAGAGAGAGAGAAAAGCTTTGGGCGAAAAGGAAAACCTGATACAACACATATATATAAAACTGCTAAAATCATGTCCTAAGTTGGGCATTCCCATGCTCAGTAGCTATGTTAGAGTGATTTTCTCAAAGCGATATGACAATACTAGCCACTGATAAGCACAATGTGGATCCAGTGTCATAAAGAATCATCCTGAAATAGTTGTCTCCAAAAAACAACATCTGTAGCTTGGAAGAGGAAACAAGGTTAAATGATGTAGGCCTCTACCCAAGGTCTTGATTTCCACTTCATCGAACATCATAGATCGATACATGTGAATATATGCGTGGATGTCGAACATGCACAAAATTATTTGATTACCAGTCAATAATGGAGACCATTAATAGATGCAAGGAAGGCCACTAATAATGGTGATGGTCTCCAAGATGCACAGTGCAATATAACAAGTGTGCAAAATGTCTTCATCATCAAACACCCATAGAATAACTTGATTAGGAGCCAATAACGAGAACCCCTAACCAAGCACGAGGCAACTTGCCACTAATGTATACAAGTACCAAGGCACTGAATGTATTTCTGGGTTATCTTCCTAGATAGAGTGTTGAAGTTGATAGGAAGAAACCTGTCGAAAGGTAGACAATAATGTGTCCTACATCAATTGACACGAAACGCGACAAGAATGATTTTGTTTTTTTTTAGGAATCTTTTGAGAATTTGGGTCTAAACAACGGAGGGCATGATGAAAGGATATGTTTTATTGGTTGATGGAGGAAAGAAATGGGTAATCCTTGAACAATAGAAGGCACGACAATGGTTTTAACCAGATGGCACTAGACTCATGAACACTACAGAGTGTTAGGATACAGAGATGCAATTACATCAGGGTATATAGGCTAAAACTCATAGGATGGTAGGGTTCATATTGAGATTCCATCAAGAGGAGGTTTATCTAAGGGAGTGCCATGTTCAAGGGAACAACCACTGCCAAACCACGCCTTCAAATACATAATACAATTGTATTGTCCAATTTCCTTGTTTGATTAATTTTATGAGCCCAAATGGGTAAACTCATTGATCTTTTCATTTTTAAAGTGTATGAGAAGGACCGCAAAAAGAACGACTATTTTCCCTGTCTGATTAGTTTAATGAGTCCAGACAGGCAAACTCATCGATTTTTTCATGTTTTAAGAGTTTGAAAAGTATCGTAAAGAGAACAACTCTATATCTTGTCTGTGTAATTTAAATAGTCTAGACTAGACAACTCAGTTGTCTTTTCTTATTTAGAGAGTTTGAAAAAATCGTAAAGTGAAACTCCATGGTGGTCTCTTTGTCATAGTTGTTAATCGGGTGCGAAAAAAGGTTAATAGTATACCCAGATTAGTTACTTTTCTGTTAGTTAATCTATTGAGCCCGGATAAAGAGAAACCTATTTTTAAGATATGTTGACCTCATTTTGTTTCGAGTATGAGGCGATGGACTAAACTCATTTTTCATCGTGAATTTTCAATGAGTCACACGACAACAAACTCAATACCTTCATCAAAAAAATTTAATGAGTCAAATGAAGAAAACTCAAGGTATCTTTTTTAGTTTAGTCAGCAAGAAAAAGATGGAAAAGAATGACTTATCCCTTCTTCATAGTCTTACAACCTCGAAGGAGGGGAAAAACTCAGGGATTTTTCGTTTTAAGAGTGAGAAATGGTCCCAAAAAAGAACATTCTCTCGCTGTGGCCATATGTTTTTAATGAGCCCGGTAACAAAAAATCAAGATTTTTTAGTTTAATGAGTGAGAAAAGCACCTAAAAGAATGCTTGGGTCATCTTTATAAAATTTAACGAGCCTAAAGACAAAGCTCAGGATTTTTTTAGTTTTAAAGAGTGAGAAAAAACGGCCTAAAAAGAAATGCTCCCTTGGTCTCTTTTGGTTGAATGAGCTGGAAAAAGATCAAAAAAGAGTTCGCTCAGAGCATCGTCATTTAGATTTAACGAGTTTGAGAATGAAAAGTCAGAGATGTTTATATTTTTTAAAGAGGAATAAAATATCACAAAAATTCCTTTAACTATCGTCGCATAGATTTAATGAACTCAATGATAAAAACTTGGAGATGTTTATATTTTTTAAAGAGCAATAAAATATCTCAAAAGGTGCTCTAACTATCGTCGCATAATTTAATGAGTTCAACAATAAAAACTTGGAGATGTTTATATTTTCTAAAGAGCAATAAAATATCTCTTAAAGTGCTCTAACTATCGTCGCATAGATTTTTAATGAGCTTAATGATAAAAACTTGGAGATGATTATATTTTTTAAAGAGCAATAAAATATCTCAAAAAGTGCTCTATTCTATTCTTCATTGTAGTAGTTTAACGAGCCCAAAGAAGGAGACTCGAGGTTTTTCAGATTAACGAGAAAGAAAAGTACCATAAAAAGAATTCTCGATCTTCTTCATAGTAGTTTAACGAGTCTGAAGAAGGAGACTCGAGGATTTTTCAGCTTAACGAGCAAGAAAAATACCATAAAAAGAATGCTCGACCTTACTTGATCTCATGCTTGAAAATAGAAGGTTCTATGCCATGCATTTCCTCATAAGACCAAGGAAAAACATCGTGGAACTCCTGAAATGGGTAGGTGAAGCTCACAATTTCCTCAGGATTGCGATTGGCTCCAATCTATATGTTTTCCATGATGCCTGTCATGACAGAAATATTGAGCAGCAATGTTTTTGAAATATTGCCCCTATTTCCTTCCGAGTTGAAAGGTTGGATAGTCATATACGGTGAGGAAATGATTTCATGTGCGTCAGGTGGTAGGATTTGAAGAGGCATGATGTCTGAATTAGATATCGGAACATGATGGTGTGAATCCTTCCAAGGTCCCTCTTTTGAACTCGTGATCCTTCTAATAGCTTCATTCATATGTAGGACTTGATTGAGTGGATTGAAAGAAGGAGTGGTTATGGGAGAGGCATTGGTACAGTTCACTAAAACCAAAGTGACTAGAGATTCGAATGTAAATTGAATGGCTTGGTAGGCCGATTTAGTTCGTGACAGTGGAATTTTCTTTCCATATGTGTCAATGTATGAAGGAGATGGAAGGATCCATGGATCGGTCTTTTCATGAGGAATAGATGAAAGCATATTGACCATCTGTGAAACCTTTGGTGGTTGAAGAGGAAAACAACCCATGAGGGAAGAAGCCTTTAGTAGACCAGTACCTAAATTGACATAAGAGTCAGTTCCACCTCCTACTAGGGGTACGGAGCCACTTGGTAATGGTGAATAATTAGGGGTGCAGAAAGACAGCTGATCTACTGTAACTACCTTTCCATCCAATGGGAATTAGATGATGTGAAAGATAGTAGATACAATAGCCATCATGGCATATGTCCAACTGTGACCCAGCAAGAGATTATAGTGGAGTTTTTGTCTACGATTTCTTCGTCCACCATTACAGTTTTCCCACACAAAGTGATGGGGAAACTCGCTAGGTAGCCTTTTGGAATAAAGGTGTGGCCATCAAAAGCTGTATGGGAGTTCCATGGCGAGGATAGGGTTGGGGTACCCAGGGTGAGCCAACATGAAGCTGACATGACAAAGGTCGAAGCACCTTCATCGATGATAGTTCTGTGTATACCTTTAAGTTTTGAGGTAATGTGCACTTGGAATGCAAGCTAGTGAGAAAGGGGAGGTTTACACTTGTCCATGTCAGAAATAGCAAGCATGGAATCCATTGGGTCAATACTTCCAATAGCTGAAAGCAAAGCTTTATGTTGCATTGGGCATGTTTGTAATACCTCGAGCACTGACATAGACGATGGCGCTTATGCCAAATCCTCTATAGCGTTGTAGTGTTGCGTGACACATGCAAATGTATTGTGGATTGTGCATCGAAGTGCCCCTTTTGGGGGTCAAATTACAAGGTCCTCAACTGGCCTTTCGATATGCAATTCGTTAGGCGGCGTTGGGTTTTGACCTGAGGATGGTTCTACTGTAGGAGCGACAGGAGCTCCATATGATTTGGCTCTTGTGGTGACTTCTACCATTTCAAATGTGTAAACGGTAGAAGATCCTTCACCAGTCGAAGGATGTTGTGAACCATCGTTGCCCCCTTGTGGGGGTTGTGGTTGGTTTGCAATAGGATTTTGCTACTGTTGAGTGGGAAAAGGATTTCTAAGGATAGCGGGGGCCTTATCACAATCCATTTTAGCAAGGTATTCTGTGCATTCTTGAGGCCGTGGACAATGCCAAGTCATGTGGTCTTAAACACAGAGTTTGCATGGATATCTGGTGGGTTTATCCTTTTCTTCGTGATTAGGCATAGTGGCCTTCTGTTTTAGGTTGGGCTACTTTGTTGACTGCTCATCCAGAGGAGTGGTATTTTTCTTATTCTTCTTGTTCTTGCCACCGTATGTTTGCGTAGACTACATAGGGTTTATCACAGTGACAGGAAGAGAAGTCATATTGGTAGAGGGGTCCATTGCCAGCTTGGCAATGGAACCACTGAGTTGTTTTACAGCGACCTCAGAGGTTGTGCCGATAATCCTGTCGGTGTGCACTTTGGGGTGTTGAGTGGTGGAAGCATTGGGGTTACTAGAAGCATTGGGGATTATGTCATAAAGAGTGACAGACTGTGAATATATTAGATCTAACTGTTGGGCATGACGTATGGATTGGTCTTCTGTGACCACACCACCTGGAGCGACATCTCTAGCGATTTGTGGGAATAAGGACTTGTAGAACCAATCTGTTAAGAGAAAGTCTGGGATGGGAGCTTTGACTAACCTCCACCTTCATCTCCATTCATGTATATGGTCAGATATGTGGCTGGCAATATCCTGACAAAATGAAGTGAGGAGCTCTATCCCAGTCCCGTAATAGATAGGTAATTGGAAATGCTTTAGGAATTCCATTGCTAAGGTGCTAAAGGTGTTCACTGACATGCGTGGTAACTCAATATACCATTTCATTGCATTTCCAGTGAGGGTGTGGGGAAAAGACATAATCGGACACTATCATCCACCATAGAGTTTGAAACACACCAGAGATGGTAGGTGGTGATATGGGTGCCCAGATCCTCCCCTTGTTTTCCATCAAACTTTGTGATGTCCATTGGTATTTTATGTGGGATCGGTGGCCATTGTAAGTTGTGATAAATGCATTCATTTTTCAACTTGTATAAGCTGGGTATATCGAACGTTTCCAAGAAAGGCAGAGAGTTAGGTGCCCCTGAATCAAACCATGGTGTTGATAAATGACTTGAGGAACACTACGCTCCTCCCATCATTTGGTTCCCCATATTATACATGGGTTGCATGGTGTAGCAGTTGCTTTGAGGTATGGTTTTGCAGAGTGGACTTCCATGAGGATTTTGATACTAGGGTATGGAATTGCCCCCAATATAAACGGTGCCCGTTGACTCATTTGAAGATGTGAGTAGGGTACCCCCATGGAATGGTTGGGAACCCCTTGAGGATTCCCACCCAACATAGAACTAGCCATTTTTCCTTGATTGACAGAGGGAATTCTCATGTCAATTAGCGACTGACCATACATGCCTGAGAATACAGGGGGAACTATTACGTTCCCTACTGACATGTGCATATTGGGAAACCCCTCAGGTATATGAATCTGGGGGGCTTGAATTGTACATTGGCGGCCAACCATATTGTTGGTAAATTGGAACCGCACCCATAGTGCCGAATTGAGTGTTATAGGGAGCACTATATGTGGCACTTGCCGAAGATATGCAGTTTTGCACCAAAGGGGTGGAACTTGACATCAGCTGGGTTCCACTTGAATATGGTGTCATGTGAGTGGTTGTACTTCGTACAAATGGTATAGCGAGATTCGCCATTATCGGCGTTGTGGTGACTTTCGACTGAGGAAGTGGTGGAGGACCAAAAGCATCCACAAAGTTCCATGACCCGTTAGTCATTGACTGGATAGATGGAAATGTTCCAACTACCGAAGCAAGAAGTATAGATACCACGAGAGACAAGACATGTTCCAACAGATTCGTGAGTGGAGGGTTAAAGGGGGAAAGAAATCCCTCGGTAAAGAAATCCTCTCGCAAGCTTGAATCATTGGTAGTCTAAATAGATCCCATGTGAGATCTAGGATATTGATCCCCTGAAGATGGGGAATCCATTTCAGTGGAACTCGGCGGATCTTGCACAATGAGTGGAGGAAGTCCTAACAATCGTCTGGAGTGATGACAAGGGTTGGATGTAGCCATGGTGATTGTTAAAATATTCTTTTAAAGTCTTGAAATGATAGCACTTAGGCACCTAAAAATATATATAAAAAATAGACTAAATGGATCAATCAACAAACAGAGGGAAATTACCTCATCTGATAAGCACCAATCACTGAAGATGAAACCTAGTATCTGAATGAATAATAGGGAAGGATGACCAAATTTACAGTTACAGTTACTTTAGAGCTTCATCCAAACCTTGGATTGAGGGGCCGACTACTCTCGCGAAGAGGAGCACCCTTCCAAAAACTAAAGACAAAGTAGATTTGTTTGTGTTAGGTACCAGGATAGCCCGTCTGAGTCACCTTATGTATGTCCCTATAAGTTTGGCCACTAGAGATACCTCATATCACAGACACCACTAGGGGGGACATAGCCGTAGATAGCACGTTGTGTGGGCAAGATAACTGAGTCCCCGACTCAGTTCCAAAATCCCCAAAGGGACCCCCAATACACAGAATGCCCAAAGGATTTATAAGAGAAGGTGGGTTACCTTCAATTACAGTCCGATGTTGTCTCCTATTTTGCTCCACTTTTACTGAAGTGGTCCAAGCAGTATGAGTGTAGAAGGAATTTTTTGCTCATTAATGACACTAGTTTGGTTTTCGACCTTAGGTAGTTCACTCACATGCTTATCCCAAGATCCTAGCCTAGCTAATGTTGGTTTGCTCAAAAGAGTAACTGATTGATTTTAATGTAAATTTTGTGTACTTGATTATTGTCTTCGGTAGGGGTGTTGACGTATGAAATATGGTGAGACTCTTGACTCAATAAATCATGCAAAAACAATGCTCTGAAAAAAATTTCCAATTTGATGCATACAAGTTGTACTCTACATATTCATATTTTTTACATATTCATAGTTACGTCTGTGAATCTATAGTCTTTCAACACATGCATAACCAAAAGATTATTTTCCAATATTTCCTAACAACTACTTGAAACCAAAATGAAGCAACTCATAACTATTTAAACATAAGGATGAATACAAATTGTGAGTCTTTCTTTCATAAAAAATGTTTTTAAGAGAGAAAAACGATAACCTTTTCCTAAAAATAAATTTCTAGGACACCAATTTTGCTGATATAATATAGTTACAGATCGTATTTCAGCCAATGAGAATATTTTCCATCCCTTTTGGTTGACAGATACTACTAAAAATGAAGGCAATGGGAAACTAATGCTCTGTAACAATGGCTACAGAGAGTTAGTAGGCCCACTAACGCTCCCTGTACATATGCACAATGCTTTATAAAGCTTCCTGTAGCTTGCTAACCTACGTTACTGTGGGAAATATATCAAAAAGAGGGTTTCCAAGATCATTTTCTAAGATGAATGTATACAAGTAGGATGCAACAAGATATTTGGTGCATCAAAAAAAGGATTGCTGAAGAATAGGGAGCTCTTGGAAGGAAGAGAGAACATAGAAGAGCCTGGCTAAGCCGGGAACTAGATGTATAGTCCCTAGTGGAGTCACCAATTTTGTTGTGGGGTAAGATGAATGCTGTATGGAGAATGAAAACTATGCTCAAAGGCCTTCCTAGGACCTTTGATAGACTGTAAGATTATCTACAGAAGCTACCAAGTTATACACATGTTCATCTATCAAATATCAGTTAACAAAGTATGGAAAAAGGATTACCTCAAGTCTCCTTCTAGATTTGTTTGGAGATCTCAATGCAGCCAAGAAGAACTCCCTCAAAGCTGGCTCCAAATCAATTCCTGCACAAAGGAAAGGCAAAAACAATCACAGCATACAATCTTGGAAGCTAATATATGAATGCATAATGAACATCTATTTTCATGCAACTAAACTACTCATCTAAACAAGTATCGAATGAACCACTTAATGAATAATGTTACTGACACTATGGAGTAGGGAACACAACTACAGTTCTGTATTAATAATGGAAGAGTTATTACAACCATCCATTGTATCAGTCTTCCTTTTCCCCTTCCACTTCTCTCTCTATCTCTCTCTTCTAGCTTACTTCTTCAAGTATGTGACAATTCACAACAGCTTAGTAAGTTATCCTTTCGAATTCTCTGACCTCTTTTACAATAACCCTCGCCTTTCTTATATAGCAATTGAGTTAGGGTTGCCAAGCTCTTCCTTGAGTTTACTAGGGAAAAAACAATGAACTTGCCATGCTTTTCAACTCTTTCCAATTTGCCTCCTTTTCTCGGATTAGAAATCCTCCAAATATCTCAATTTTGGATGTTTCCTTACTTTTCTTGCATAATTTTAGGAACAAATATCTAGATATTTATGAGCCAATTCATTCCTTTGACCCATTGAACTTCATCAATTTTCACTAACATTGTCCCCTCATTAGTAACATGAGTTAGTGGGGTCACT
Organism: Pinus taeda; assembly: GCA_000404065.3. Taxonomy (NCBI): domain Eukaryota; kingdom Viridiplantae; phylum Streptophyta; class Pinopsida; order Pinales; family Pinaceae; genus Pinus; species Pinus taeda. The sequence goes on along the minus strand of APFE030830790.1, from coordinate 57,000 downwards.
AATGCTCCCGTAGGCTTGGTAACAAGCTTTATAAAGCAGGTTTTCAGTGTGTAACCAAAATTAGTGTGGAATCAAGGCCTACAATTTTGGTCTTTTCTTCATTCATCATGTCCTTCACCTCGGAGTTGATGAGGAGGTAATTTTGTTGTATAATAAGGGGAGATCACATAAATAATTCATTATCAAAGGAAAAAGTTAAAGCACAACATTCTATGGATATATTTTTTCTAAATTTTATTACATATCTTAGAAAGTTTGAAAGGACAGAACTGAAGCTTCCCTCTCCTTCCACACTTCATTAAATATGATCCTTTTCCAATAAAAATGTGGCCTGCAGAATCACAATCAACAAACATAATATGAAAAGTAAGTTTAATGAATTAAAGTAGCTTTGTTATACCTCAAGCAAATGGAGTCCGAGAAATTGGATTCATTCCCTACAAAAGATGATATAATAAGATCTAATCACATTTTTAATTGAAACAAAGGTAAATTGGGTTCATGCTCTACAAGATGATATAATGTGATCTAATGATAATTTTCAACTCAAACAAAGATAAGTTGAGTAAGCTCAAGCTCCACAATGATGGCATCCAACTTCTCTGTGGCAGTTCCTGTATATATCTAGCTAGAGGCTATAACATAAAGATATTTGTTATATGTGAAGATAAAAAAATGAAAGGAATGTGAAATTTTGACCATCAACTATAAGTTCCTTTCAAGGACTAGATATACAAACTCGTTACTATTAACATCATCATGTAACCCAAAGAACACAACCTTATTCCTAGGAATATGGGGTATAAAACATGTAACTTTGAATAAGAACTAGGCTTGGGGATTCTTGGAAGTACATGTGGCATACCAAGCCAACCTGGACGAGTTAGAAATAAAACTTCTTTATTCGAAAGGATGAGCTACAAATGTTGTAGTTGTCTCTCATGCTCCCAGGGGTTGGCTTCTCCCTGAATATCAGAGCATGATATAATAAAAAATATATAAATACGACACCTTATGTCAGGAAGACCATTATCATGAGGAATATAAGAAGCATCAAGAGTACCAAGAATGTTAGTAGCACTAAAATAAGTAGCATGAAGAGCATGATAATGAAAAGAATTATCATCTATCAGCATATTATGATTATTATAAACGGGCTAATAAGAATATGCATTCAAAGCCTAGGTGTGAAAAGTAATATAATAATCATAATCCTATGCTATGAGTAATAAAATGTATGTATCATTATTTGCAATGTTTCAAGAATTCTCATTTTAGTATTTATATAACAAGGTCGGTATTTTAGAGGCACATTAGGAGGCATGATGTGTGTACCAAACAAACATGGTCATAGCAGCTAAAAGGTGATGTAAATCTACCACTAATCACCCTAATGCTAGTAGATAACATTTTTTTTCTTAGGTTCACCACCAACTTGATTTCACTGAGAGGATTTCAATACAAAGTAGTCAGAACACTCGTTTTCTACCTTGAACACTCTCAAAATGAAATGAATGTCCATTTCCCTAATTGATGCAACTAGATATAGCCCCTACCCATCATTATCAAATGTTGCATGGCACACCTTGTTGTACTTATCCTCTTTAGGGCATGGCTTTTCTCTCTTACTTGAGGGACAAAGTGGTTGTTTTCTTACTAGCTATGATAGTTCGCTATTAACAATGACAAGAGGTGTGGAATATGGAATGGAATAAATACATCTATAACTAATATAACCTATACCTATTAGTGAAAAAATGATAAAATGGACTTATACTGAAGCTAGCCTAGTTAATAATATAATATATATTTCTAATCAGATCATAGTAGGTATTCCCATCCAGAAGGAGTCCTTATTGATCTAAGTGTCTTTGATGCAGTGAAATGGGATAAATACTACACCTACCTATATCAGTAGGTATTTTATGGGTATACTAGCTTGAAAGGGGAACTCTCTGCTCATCAAAATTGAATGGGTGGAGAAAAAGTTAGGGGAATCATGATGATGGGTGTTATTTACTACTTGATGTTTAGAACTAATAGAACTAACAAAAATGACTTTCACTCTAAGGCTTGAACACTTATATGAAATTAGTGCATGGACAAAGCTATAATACCTTATGGAAGTTTATATGGAAAGTACTTAATCCTGTGGGTCTTAAACTCGTCTACAACCTCCCTACTGTTAACATAAGTAACACACAAAACACAACCTGCTTCTTGGGAACATGGGATCTAGAATAGGTAACTTTGAATAAGAACTAGGCTTGTGGATTCTTGGAAGTACATTTGGCATACAAAGGTGACCTGGACTAGTTAGAAATAAAACTTCTTTATTCGAGAGGATGAGCTATGAATGTTGTAGTGCTCTCTCATGTTCCCATGGGTTGGCTTCTCCCTGAATGGATGTCCTGAAACACTGACCAATAAACACATCCCAACTTCCTTTGTAGATAAGGCTTGTTCATTCCAGGGATATGGTCCATTTCCATGATATACAAATTCATCCCAAATTCCTGCCTTTTCTTCCAATCCGTGACAACGAGTAGGGGATAATGTTTACGACCCTATCCACTTTGGACATTTCAAACATTTTTGAATGAGATTATGCAAGTGGGGCATTCCATCCCAGCTAAGCTAGATGGCCAAACTTAGTGGCCAAACCATGGTTTATATCCAACCCAGGTACAACACTTTGTACTAAATGATTAGCAATAAGAGCACCCTCCCCAGATAGAGATTCAAGCTCACATAGTAAAATTTCGGTATAAAGTCATAGGATTGACTACAAAGTTTCAAAAATAAATAAAATCAAGCACAAAATTTCCCTATAATAACTGAACAAGCAATATTCTCACATCATTTTCTAAAACAGTGTAAATCATTAGAAAACAATTGATACCAAAACCCAGTTTATTGGAAAGATTAATGACTAGAATCAAGAACAAATTATAGGCATAGGTTTAATATATTGTTTTCACATCAAAACCTTGACCTGGTATATATTTCCAGTGTGAGTGTCAATCTTCTCTCAAATTAAAAAGCCAATAGAGTTTCGTTGCTTTAAGAAAACAATAATACAGTACAGACATAGGTGCAAAATGCTTACTTTCAGGTAAGTCACCCAAGATATAGCTATAAGAAATCCTAGGAAATTCCCCAAAATCCAGTTATATAGTGGTCATCGTTTGAAGAGAAGCACTAAATAGGCAGTTGCTCAGAGTCCTATGGGGAAGTTGCCTTCTTTTTCATGGGTTTTGGCAGTTTCTCTTTCATGGTTTTTCATGGGTTTTGTTCTTTGAATAGAGTCATGGGTTTTGTTCTTTCCCTTTGTTCTTTGATTAGAGTCATGGGTTTTGTTCTTGCCCTCTTTTTCATGGGTTTTGTTAGTTCTAATGGGTTTCTCACTCTTTCCATGAGGATTTCACATATCGAGTTCGATATGGGTTCGAGTGTTTTCTTCGTTCTTGAGTGGTTCCCCATATAATTGGTTTCTAACTCTAGCATTACAGTTTTAATGCAGTTTTGTGTAAGGTCACTGATCCGAATCTTAGTTTTAGATACTCTTTTTATCTCCATCTCCTCCCTCAATAGCATACTTTGGTGGGCACCATATAGGTGTCTCCTTGGTGAGAGCTTGAAGCACCACTTTGAAGCTCATGTGCCTACCCTAGATAGATATATGGGCCCCAAATTCACCAAGGATCTCCTTTGCCCTAGTTGAGAGGGAAAAAGGCACCAACACCTTCAATCAAGAAACTCACAAGATCATGATTGAAGAGGTAAATCCGGAGAAATGAGCCCTTATTTCACCTTATTGGGCTAGATATATGAGAGGGCGATCGCTGGATTGAAGAAGTCTTTTTCTTTCAGTGACTTCCTCTACCCTGAGTGTCACCCATGTGTTGGACGCTCCTTCCCTGTAGGCTCACACAATAAATGGGTAGCAATAAAAAATTCTTACCTCACACGAGAAATGGGCGGAAACACATAACAGAGCAAGAAATTTGTGGGAAGAAGCAACGAACCTGAAATCAGTAATTGATAAATAACTGGAAGAAGAGGAAATAAAGAAATGAATAGAGGGATTTAAAGGAAATTTGGATGTAACTAATTCTTTCAATTATTCTCTGCAACCCTAATTTGAAATACGAAAATCTAATGCTTCAAGAAATACTAGCATTTATAGATAATTTTAGAAAGAAGGCTAACTTCACATTACATTAGGTTAAAACTCGTGGCAAGGGAAATAAACAATGTATTTTTATTTAACACATTGTAGTGCCAATAAGGTTAGTTTAAATGTTTTAGGTTTTTAATATTTTTAATTATATTTTTTCGATGGTTTTTCTCAAAAACCTAGTTAAAATTTGAAAGATTTTTGGAATTGCAAATAGAATTAAATATCAATTATAATTTATTTTACATATATATATATATATATATATATATATGTATGTATGTATATATATGTATAGAAATTTTAGACTTGTGTAGGTATATCTGATATGTAGTAAAAAAATTTGGATGTGTGCATTTTGTGTATAATGCATATTTTTATTTGGGCATGGTTGCATGGCTTGGGAATGCTTAATATGTTTTCGGTTGGAGACATAGACTATGTGGGTATATGTGGGCTTAAGGAAGGTTGGATGTATCTATTACAACAATCTAGCACCCCTATATAATGTAAAGTCCTAACCATTAAGGGGCTAGTTTTGTTCACTTAGGAAGGTTACCTATAGTGACCACAATAATTATTCAACACACTTCTACTTGAATCTTGTCCAACTTGAGAAATACATCTTTAATGATAAGATTACTAAAGTTGTTGAGTGGAGGCACGAGTTGAATTTTGAAGACTGAGACCTAACAAAATGGGCAGTAGTGGCATAATGGAATAGTGAGTGGTATGGAAATGGAAAGATGAAGAAAAAATCGTAAAACTTGTGCCTACCAAGTCTAGGACAAATAAAGTCAAGGCTATCAGTCTAAAAAGGGTTATTTGTTGAATAGTTAAGGAGGAGATGTTTTCAAATAAAATGCCAATATAAAACTTGATAATGTCAAAAATAGGTATGGTAGTGAGTCTTGGAGAGTCTTATTAGTACTACTCTTGAACAAGTTGGAGGACATGTTGAGTCTTAAAGAGTCCTATTAGTACTATTCTTGAACAAATTGGAGGACATGTTGTGCTACAATGATATATTAATTACAATAAAAACTTCTTTGATAGTAAGGAATTAATATAAATAGCATTGAGGTGGATTGAAAATATGGTTGGAAGGTAGGTTTTGCACTCTCTCCACCCAATTTAAAATCCCCAATGAGACTCTAGCCCATTGTGATAAAGCTATAAGCGTAGATGCCCCTCAAATAGAGATGCACTCCATTGTGCCTTGCGACACCTCTACCCTTGTTAAGTCACAATTTATTGGCATACATGGTTTTTGGATTGTTGAATATACTCTTAGGTTATAGTGCAGCCAATTGGTTTAATATCAAACCTAGCCGAGGTCAATATAATGAGTTATCAATTCCCATAGTTCAAAAAAAAAAATTAATATATGCAAATATATAGCAATAAAAAGAAAATGAGTATGAGAATCCCCATACAATACAACCTTCCCAATGATAAATGCCCCATTATAAAGCCTTCATAGCATATTCTTTGCAAGAGATTCCTACAACTATCTAAAAACATTAAATGCATGCAAAGTTAAGCCTCACATATGATAGAATGATATCTACAATCTTATGTTAATATTGAAAAATACAAATAAAATGTAGCCCAACAGGAGACCTCCTTCATCCATAAATTCTCCACCATTATAATGGTGAGGTAGATCATCTTATAAAGTGAATCTCTTATCTTATACAACAAAAGGTTATCTTCTAACTAACTCCATGACAAGTCAAACATATATTATAGTGATGAAGTAACTAGATACCTCCTAAATTTGAGGTGGGCCTTGTTACAACATGTGGAAATGAGCCCTTCCTTACAACTAGCTCCCATCCAAAAATAGTAGTAATATGACCCAAATAATGCTCGTTAATGGGATGCACCACCAAAAATAAGCATCAAACCAAGTCAAATACATGTGCCCACATAGAAGGAACCCTCTAAAACTATGCATGCAAGCAACCACTTCGCACCTGTGAATTCCAAGGTAATCAAAACCATAGATTTGTTTTTATCAGGAAAATTGATAAAATTGTATATTGGCACTTAGGAGGCATGGTGACAAGTCAATGGAACTATCATTGTACTCTTGAACCTACCGCAAATGCCTAGAAACCTCACTATATAGTTAAAACAAGTTTTGAACCTTGTTGGGCCCCTATATTAGTTGGAAAATGCCTTCCAGTGTAGGACATCCACCATTTTCCCTATCTCGATGGGCTAACTACATAGATAAATGTGAAATATGTCAAGTAAATAAAGAACTTCATGAGAAGATAAATGTTGAAAATCATATAATAGAAATTGGTTCATCTCCCCAAAGCAAATCTCAAGTGATTATAGTGAATTAGGGTTTTTACCATGCCAAAACTCCATGAGATTGTGTGTGTATGTGTGTATCCAAGAATAGTAAGAAATCTCTTCACACGTATGCCCTACAAGAAGAGACCCTATGAAAGTTCAACCTACAAGAATAATGTCCCAAAAATAAGAAGAATACTAAATACAAGAGCATGTTAAGTCATATGTGTGGCCCTCCGCATGTGCCACAAGTCTTCTAATAGCAACCTACATAACCATAAAAAGTTAAATAATATTGATAATCTAACTTTAAGGTCACATCCAAACCAAAAACCAGATTAGTTTATGAGACACCATTATTCGTGGGACAAGGGACTCCCCTCTGCATAGTGATTTTATTGCTAATATCTACAAAGTTGTAGTTTCAGGGTGGAGGCTAGAGTGGTTGAGAAGAAATTTTTCTCTCTTATCCACCTGTGTTCAATTCCAAGGGATATGTTTGGTATATTGTGATAATTCTCAAAGAGTAGGCCCCCCCACACATATTATGTCTCAACTCTTGCTAAGTCATAGGTTATTGGCATATATGGCTTACACATTGTTGGATATACTCTTGGTGATAGTGGGAGGTGGAATATTTGATCTTGGGCCTCTCCCATATTACTCAAACATGTTATTGAATCACCATAATTAAATTATAAAAATTAAAATCTATGAAGGTGTACATAATATACCCACTATAAATTACAAGGAGCAGATTTTGAGACTCGTGCCCAAAATTTATCTTGGACCAATGAGTTATTTGGTTAACAAGTAAATATGGGTTGAAATGTATGTGACCCTTGTCGAAGTGCACAATATTGTAATTAATCAAATCATCTAGATATTCGGATCTAACTCAAGAGAAAAAGGTATGGATCTCTTAGACTCTAGATTAAATATTGTTGAAGAGACATATCAATCTGTAGATTCTATATTTTACCATTTGGTTTCAGGATTTGTGTGAAGGGAAAATGTTATTTTTGCCTTTTATATTTATTAAGAAATTTGGAAATTACAAAGGAAATTGACAATTAAATCTAGAATGTTGTTGTGGATGTAAAAACACAAAGAAGTCATCCATGAAGAAGAGAGATATTAAATATCTCTAGGACGAAAATATTCAAAACACTGACATCAATTTAGGGAGTTCCATGGAAGAACAAAGGAGAACTAGGTCAAAATAATGCATGCAAATGAATGATTAAGAGTTTTTGATAGGGAATGTGAGTGAGTTCCAAGTGTGATAAGGAGGGAGTGAAAATGTACGCTAGGTAGTGTTAAGGTATGTTATAGGCTAGGGAAACATGCCAATATGTATCAGGTGCTAGGGTGTGCCAATGCATGACAAGGAGTGTTATGGAGTTGTAGGGAAAAATGAGGGAGCACTAGTTTCAAGTGCATGGAAATGAATGAATAAGAGTGTGTGACAAGGAGTGGTAGAAAGTTCTAGGTGTGCTACGGAGAGAGTGACATGGTATGCTAGGTAGTGACAAGGAATTATTGAGTACAAGGGAAACATTCCAAGATGTGCCAAGTTCTAGGGCGTGCCACTGCATGCCATGGAGTGTTAGGGAGTAGCACAAAAACACAAGGGAGAACCAGTTCAAAATTCATAGTGTGTGATAGGGATTGTCAGTGAGTTCCAAGTGTCCTAAGGAGGGAGTGACAAGGTTATATGATAGGCAGTTTCAGGGCATGTCAGGGAGTGGTAGGGTGTTCTAGGGAGTGATAAAGCATGCTAAGGAATGGAGGGGATGCTAACATGCATCACATAGTGCCAAGGGATTGTTAGTAGTGTCAGGTGTTATGGTATGTCAAGATGTAAACTATGTTCCTTATTTGTTTTATGGCCTGGGTTGGATGTGAGCGTTGACTTGGTAACTTTTTAAGTGGGATGAGTTCAGATTGGACATGAGTAGCCTAATATGAGTTATAGAAAAGGTGAACAAGGCATACTCTAGTTGTAGTAATCATCCTTTTTGAAGTTGTTGTAGTTGAGGCAAGACTTGGTTGGGTTCCCAAGTCCCAAAAAAAATAAGGGTAGTTTTCAAGGCATGATAGATAATGAGTGGTAGGGCTTGCGAAGGAATGAAAAGGCATGCTAACACATGCCAGCTAGTGTCAATACATGATGAGGAGAGTTAGGGAGTGTCAGGGAATCACAAGGGAGAACTAGGTAAAAATTAATGGAAATTAATGAATAAGAGTGTGTTTCGATGAGCGTTAATGAATTCTAGGTGTTCCAATCAAGAAGTATGTTAGGAGAAGTTTAGAACATGACTTGCAAGAGGAAAGAATATGGTTGCGATAAGGGGTTGGACAAAGAAATTTCAAACAAAGGGAGACTTTGCGTTGGGCACAACATTGTTTTTCTAATGACTTGGTTGGGTTCCAAAGCTGCAACAAAGGTTAGGCTATCTATGAGGGCATCACAATGGCAAAGTGCTATGGTTTACTATGGAATTCTAGGAAGTACTAATACATGCTAGGAAGTTCCAAGGCTATTTCCACTCTATCAAGAATTTCATATGTCGGTCACTTTCATCACTCAGTTGAGTCTACCATCATGAAAACATCATTGATGTCACTTTAGTCACATAAGCATGGTCTCCATTCAGTTCAGTGTCACGATTAGGTCATTAGGGTTCAGGTCAAAAAATCAATCATTTCATGTATAAATCTGGAAAATCAGGAGTAGCAAAAGGTAAATTTGTTCAATAACACTTGATTTCAAATGTAATTCATTTTTTTATATGTAGTAATGTTCCTAAGGTTCTAAAGTTTCAACAAGAGGTCTGAAGGCTACAAAACTAAAAAAGAAAGTGAATTGGTGAGGTGGGCCATCCTACCTCATTAATCACTTAGACACGAAAAGAAAATTAAAAAAGCACATGCAGGAGCTCATTCACACTCATTTGCACTTTCCTAACATCCTAACATTGAGATCCCCACTCTCCCTTGCAAAAAAATGTGATTCCATAGCGCTCACTAGCAAAAATTGACTCTCGCTACACACAAAGAGCCTTTGCTAAGCACCTAGACAACATGCTGTGCATAGGAAGCCTTCATTGTGCACATGGCAGAGTTGTCTATTTTTTTTCTTTTGACCACCAAAATTTATTTTTCAAATCTCCTCTTTAGTCATTTCATCCTCTAGGCTCTATAACAATTAATTTTAATCATTTTCATGCCCTCCTTTGCCTCATATGTTAAGAAAATGATCAAATACTTCTTGTTCTAGGTTTACATGATTTTCATGGTTTTGATCCTAAAATGATGATTTTCTTCCCTAATCCCTAGATTCCTTGTCCCTACACCTATGTTTGCAGCTAATACGCCATTTCCATCCATCAAAACGCCTTATCCCCTCTTTCTCTATAATTTTCCTCTAAACCCTAATCTACCCTATCTCTTTCTAGGATAGGCCTCTGTTTTGGCTTTTTACACCCCCTCCCCTCACTCATTTCCCAAAATTCCTTTTTTCCCTACTCATTGACATCATCCCCTACCCTCCTAAATTTCCTTACAAAGTTAGGCAACTCCTAAGTCCGTGATACCACCTCATTCCCTCACAGCAGAAAATTTCACTGTTTTTGCTTGCCTTTCACCTAGGGTTTGAAGTATCGAGCCTGACTCATCGCCATCATAGAAGAGGAATTACAACAATGGGGGAAAGATAATAAGGTTTCAGCCCTCTAATTGTAATGAAATTACCTCCTCCCTGTTTTTCATGAAATGCTTTGAATATGTCAATTGTTTAGGGTGTTGTCAAATAGTTTAGGAAGTAAGTTAACATGAGCATTTCATAGGTATATTTTCCCTCACCTTGAAGGAAGACAAGCTCACCATTGTAGAGACTGATTTCATGTTTTTAGTGTATGCCATCTCTCAAGCTACAAGCATACCAAACCATGGTGAAAACTAGTTCAAAGGCATGAACCTAGACCTAGAAGAGTACAAACCCTACTTGAAATCACAATACAGAGGAGCTCACTCACATGTTTTCCCATTTAGATACTTGTTGGAGAGATATGCACCATTGATCAAGGTTTTCATGAAGTTATTCACATGTGGGGGCAGATTTTCTAGGCTATATCAATACCACATAAGACTTCTCATGCACTTTACAGCTGCCAAGTCTCTAAATTTGTCTAGCTAGTTGTAGAGGAGCCTAACCAAAATGTCTAAAGAGGTGAAGTTGAAAGGAAAAGTGAATTATCCCAGCCTCTTTCACCATAGCCTAATAAAGTTCACAACACTCCATTATTGACAGAGAAGAACATGATATGGGAAACCTTCATTGAGCCATCCTTGAAAACGCATACAACCACTTCACCAAGCCAACACCAAACCATGTCAGTACATCCCATGGAGGTGGGGTCATCAAGAAAATGTGATGAGCTTTCCAAGGCACCTAGGCCTGAGGTGACCAATACATATTAGAGAGGAAGAATACTTGTGTTTTCTCCTCAAATTGAGGAAGGGGCCAAGCCTACTACATCAGCAAAACAAGGATCACCATCACATCATGAGTCTTCTTTGCATGATGAAGAGCCCATTGAGCGTGACTTTTACCTAGTTGACCTGGAGGCACATGATGAGTATCAAGCCCTACAACAAGTCATCAAAGAGAAGGATTCTAAAATCATGGAGCTCAAAGACAATTCAGAGAGGTCCAAATTCATAATTTCATTCCTTGAGCAACAAAACAGTCAACTTACTATAAAATAGCTAGTCATGGAGAAAGGAAATTTAAAGCCAAGAAACAAGAGATTGTTGGGCACTATATCCCCCAAGGGAAGTTTTGGCACTTGGAGCTCAGATTTTTGGTCAAAGATTGTAATTATGATGTAAAGACTCCACATTTTATGCGCAGAGAGTGTGTAGTTTGTAAAAGAGTCATAGGGTTACCCACCCTTAATTTTGTTAATGGAATGTCAGCATAGAGATCTACCCATGCTCTAAGGACCATGGGATTGTATAAATAGAGCAAGGCTCTAAGTAATTAAGTAATAAAGCTAATGAGGATAAGGATGAAGACTTGAGTCATATCTGTGGAGTAAAGTCTAGTTTTGGATCATAAAGTAGGAGAAGGCTCTACAGCTGAGTGCACAGAGGCCTAGTAGTCTGCAACTAAGTGTGAAGACCCCTGGAGCTGAATGTGCAGGGCAAGTTGAGTCTGTAACAATTGGAAGTATTAATAAAGAGAAGTTTCCTGCCATTTCTATGTATTTATTTCATGTTTTATGCATCTGTTACATTGGATATAAATTGCACTTTTAATGCCTATATGATGCACGAATGTGTATAACTGTGTTGATTAAGTGAACGCTAGTTAGAATAACTGTTTTCGTGAAGATGAGTAAGTTTTGTTAAGAGGGTAAGTAAGATACGTAGTGTAGTTTGGGGGATATAACACAATTTGTTGCCATAGCAGCACGAAAGCATATCATCCCCTAGTTAAGGTTGCGTGAAAGATTATTATAATAGATCGTGAAGGTATTGAAGGTTAGAATAGTGTGCAAAATGACATGCATGAAGGCAGACATAGTTAAACTAAACTGACATCACAAACATCTCAAGGGTGTGGAAACTTGGTTCCAGCATTCCCCCATACTTCTTCAAGTGATACTTCAGTCCACGTTCCGTGGGCTGATGCCAAAAGGGCCAGTAGTGTAGGGATTTGCTGGCTAAATAACTCTAAACCTTTGTTAGGCTCCCATAAGCCAACAAATGGTTTTGTTACCGGGACCGAAATCGACATAGATATGTCTAATGTTGTATCATTGGAATCCAACTAACAAAGAAATTGAAGGCTAGTTGGACAAAAGAATTCATGAGTTCACGGTGCAGGACAACATGAACCTACAACTGTCAAAAGAAGAGTGGTTAGCTACTACTTGTACACGAAGATCTACGCAAATCTTCTTCGCATCCTTCCCTACTGAGCTATACGAGTGGATTGCTAAGTTAGTAGATAGCCAAGGAAGGTGGAAGCTTGGTGGTCCTATTGTGTGGACCTTAGAGTTGGTGCGAAGGTTGGAAGCATCAAAATATAAGATCGCATGCATCATTGATCATTGGCTCATCCTATTATACGAGGATTTGTTATTGAGTTCGCGGTTGACACATCAGTTAGCTACAGTGAGGGAGAGTGACGTTGTCTCAAAGGACTACGTGGTAAGTACGTAAAGTATTTGAATACTTGGATTAAAATTATGTTGTGTGAAAAGAGGGCTATGGAGTTACCTTGATGTTTAGGGCTACGCGAACTAGAAAAACTTACAGAAACAAAGGAAATAAGGGACTATAAACTAGCCCCTTGATTTCACCTTCATGAGGGGACAAGGAAGAGCTCGCAAAGGTCTCATTGTGAGGTGCGATCCACCTGATAAGACAAAGAATTCTATGAATGCGACCTCCACCCACACCACCACTAGCTTCACCACCATCACCTCCATCTTCATCCATACCACCCTGTTGTGGCCACCAACAACCCCCCTCCTTATTAAGTATTATTTCTAATACTAAATAAGTGGGGACCCTCAGTAAAAATCAAAAAAATCAGTTAGTGTTACATTTTCTTCTTTAGATCAAACTTACAAAATCATGGACTTAGGAAAATACCTTGAAAAATCTAAAAAACCTAAGTTTCATAATGAAGAAAAATAAATTTACTCCTTAAAGGATATCACATCGCACAAAGGATGACAGGATACACCTTCTAATGAGTTAAAATGACAAAAGGCGAGAATGCGATGCGAAACCTCATCGCATTGCATACACTGAAGAACCGCTCACATTGAAAAACTTTAAAAAAATCGCCGATATGCGATATCGCATATCGCACATTGCAAAAATCACATGAATTACACAAGGATTTTAATGATCTGCAATGTTGATATATTGTGATATTGCGACATTGCGATACTGCGATACTGCAAAGTTGTGATACTGCGATGTTGCGATACTGTGACCTTGCGATAAAAAAACAACACGATGACATTGCAATATTGCGATACTGTGATCTGCGACATCGCAAAGCAAAATCGAGGGACCCCTCCATCGCAGTTGGTTCTGGCTCATTATTCGAGAAAACGTTTTAGTCAAGAGTTGGTCATGTACTTTAATGCGAATTAATGAGTTATTTCCAGTTTTTAATGAAGTAGAGCGTTGTGTTTTTTGAAGAAATAGCTCACGTAAGGTGGCATGTTTTGCATATCTCGGGATTTAAAAGTTTTCCTGTCATTAGTATTTTATCATTACTTCCACCTCAATGTAAATTGCAGGAAAGAAGGATGAAGTGTTATACGGGGCACTATGTAGAAAACAATGAGGGAAGACAACACTCCAATGAACATTTCGAAAGGCACACTTAATCCATTCAATGAAGAAAAAGAGCCGCATAACTCTTCTGAGGCATCTATCACAGATTTCTCATGTACAGCCATGGTTGAATGGGTACTGAACGACGCTAATACCAGGAATAGAAAGTTTAATTCTTAGGGTCAAGAGCTCACGGAACCACTATTTTTACAAATTTTGAGCTTTATACCGAATAAGAGAAAAAGGCGCAAGAGGCAAAAACCACATCAGGGAAGCCCAGATCAAGAAATAAAGGCAGTTTCCGATGCGTGATTAGTGCTTAGCGCTAATCACGCATCGCTAAGAAAAATTGTTCAAAAAGGAAGGTCCCTAGTTACTCAGTTACCTGCAAGCCCCGAAAATCACAAGAAATCAGCGATAAAAGAAAATTGGAAACAGAAGACTGAAGGAAAAGCAAAAGCAGTCCAAAGGTTAACCAAGTTGAAATGGGATTTTTACCAGGCATACATGGTAATGTTACATATCCATTGAATGATTCTCAAGTATATCATCAATTTTACTGAGAAGATAATGCCAGCTCTTGCCGATTTTGTTTGCTTAACTCAACGAAAGGTGGAAGATAGTCAGTCGACTCTACTCAGAAAAATACTGAATGATTGCGACATTAAGGAGTAGATTTAGAAATGGTTAGTAGATTTAATTTTAGAATAGTTTTGCTTAGAAGGAGGACGGTCATTTAAACCGAATCCTCAATTTCTGTAAATAAGTTATTTAGTTAGTAGTATTTAAACCCTTCTCATCCATTTAGAGAAGGGTCCAAACATTTATCAAAAACTTGTCCTCAGAACATGCATTTTTGCACCCTTAGAGGAGGTTTTGGTGAATGAATGGAACATGGTTTATTTGATATTTTCATCTGATATCTGCTACTGATGTTTCACTTCTGTACTCTTAGTAGATGTTAAATCAAGGAGAGATAAATCCATTATCGCTTGAAGCTCATGATTAGGACTAGTTATAAATGGTACTTTTATCTCTTAACCATTTCTGCTTATGCATTAAAGTGATATTCAGTTTTCAGTTATTTATATATTACAACATGGATGTCTGAGTTATCATTTGGCACTTTTGTACGGTGATAACTATTTGTTTATGTTTAGTGTATGAATAGCTCATTTATGTGATAAGTTTTAACAACTGTTTCGTCTAACTTCTTATACGAAGTAGTTCATATTTATCGAATTCCTTTCTTATGATAGTTGAATGATCTTTATTACCAGTTATTGTTTGAAATCTTTTTAGACCGCATAGAAGAAAGATCACACCCCGGGTTAGCATAAATTTCGATGTTTTCCTGTTTATTAGAATACAATATCATAGCATTAGATTAGATAGAAGTATTCCATTTAGAACAGAAACACTCATATTTCTCACACACACACACTGAATTGGGAAATTGGTCCCATATCCCTAGTTGGACCCGCTATACTAAACGGATAAGGAGTTGCCAACCAAGGTCCGGACCGGGCGGGTATCCCCCTTGTTGTCGACCCAATTTTCGGGGCCTTCAACACACCCCCACCACCACCGTGATTCAATATGGCAAGCACAGTGAAGTTTCCTGTGTTCAAATTTGTGAAATGAGGATCTGGAACAATCATGGTTTGTGGTAAGGGCTATGTGGGAAGCACAAGGATTTATAGATGAAAATATAAAGAAAGCAAGACTGATTAGCATCTTGCAGTACCGCATATTGACCTGATATATTAAGCACTCCAATGATAATCCAAATGAGGGAATCACGGATATCCAAGCAACGCTAAATAGAAAATTTATTAGGATGAAGCCTGAAGCACAGTCAATCATTGGATTTAAAGTGATTACGATGCTACTAGGCAAGACTCCTTGGGAGCTGGATGAGAGGATGAAATGTATGATTTAAGAAGCTAATATGAATCTGACAGATGGACATCATTGCGAGTGGTTTTTAGCTTCGCTAATGCCACATTTAAGGAGTGCACTATCACAACAGAAGATAATAGCTTAGGTTGAAGCACTAGAGTTTTCCAGGAGAATGCATGAGACCCCAATGCAGGATCCTAACTTAGGAGTTTAGTAGATCCATGCATAGTTGAAGAATTTATGCCTTGAGATGCAGAGTCTAAAACAGGATAGGATAGGTCGACTAGTAGTGCATGAAGAGGTATGGTGTGTAAAATACAAGGGTCAGGGCCATGACAAGGACCACTGCCCAGTTTTCACAAATTACCTCATAGGAGGAGGACTGATGCCCTTAAGGCTAGAAGCGCAAGAAATACCTAGCATGGTGCCTGTGGTGTGCGATTTCTCAAATAGCAAGAAAACATGACACAAACAATTGTCAGTTGTTACAAAAGTATACACAAAATTTGGAACAGTTATTCTGCAACTTTTGTAGGTTAGTGGGACATGATGAGTGCACTTGCAGAAGCTATGAGTTGATGATGGATAAAACCCCCACCTATAGAGTTCAATGAAAAATGTGGCCCCTTGACCAAAATGCAAGAATGGCGCGAACAGGATTTCAGGGGCAGGTACGAGGCCAAGGACGACCTGGAAGAGGTCGCAGACAGTTGATATGCTACAATTGCAGAGGGCCAGGACATTATGCACGTGATTGCATGAATCCAACATGCCCGGCATATTTTTATTGTAGCTTGTTCAATCATGAGACAAAAGATTATCCTATGCTGATAGCTAGGGTAAGTGACAAAGGAGTACTACTGCCTCCCCTGACTCAGAACCTGCAGATGATGAGATATGAGGTACGTGAGGAAGATCTGAATGTGAACATTGTGCTCTGAAGTGGAATCATGATGATAGATGACAAAGGAAAACAACCAGAAGATAGTACTCGGGCTCACAAAGCTCCGGTGAAAGAAGCAGAGTTATATTTGGAGCGCACTCGGGAAACCTTCATGGAAGCTAAGAGGAGCTTCACTGACTCCTCCACTTTAGGAAGAAAAGATAAACTGGAACCATAGATGTACCCATCTATGCTCACAATGTTCATGAAAACATGTATGAAGTTACTATGTGATGATAAAGCGGTGAAAGCATTACAGGAATTGATCAATAGATGCACTAGGACCGTTCCAGGAGAACCATGCGTAGTCCTAAAGATTGTAAAGAATAAGGCAAGAATGGGAAGAGAGATGAAACTAATTGCACAGATTGGAGAATATGAGATGGACCAAGTAATTTTGGATTCGGGATCATATGCAAATGTTCTGCTAAAGAAGACATGGGAGTGAATGGGATGACCTGTATTGTAGTGGTCTCCAATTCAGCTAAGGATGGTGAACTAGCAAAAAATAATACCCAAGGGGTGATTATAAGGAATAACTGTGGATATTGAGGGAGCAAGCGCACTAGTAGATTTTGAAGTGATAGAGATCATTGATGATAGAAATCCCTACCCCGTGCTCTTAGGAATTGACTGGGCCACTGACATGAATGGGGTAATTAATCTGAAAAATTGAAGAATGATCTTTGAAAAGAAGTCACTACACATAATTATACCCTTGGACCCTACTAAAGGATCATGCTATGTGGAGCTGGTCTGCGATTATGAAAGTGATGATGATTTGGACTGCATCAATAAGATAACAGCATGACACCAAGATTGGGTGAATCCAACCACGAATGGGCGGATTGCATGGGAGCCAGAAATCTCCTATACTTCGGATTCGAATGAAGAAGTAGAACGATGGTAGAATTGGTTACATGAGGTAGCTACACTAAATTGCAATATGATGACAAGGTCATTGCATTGTGTATCGATAGAAATAAGAGACCTGCTTACTTATGATGGTTTAAGTGAGGTTGATACCTTCTTGGATAAATTTGAAAGGGAAGTGCCAAAAAAGCAACAATTCCAGGCCTTGGACTGGGTACTGGGCACTACGCCTGCAAGATGGTGGGCTATGTACAAAGGGAGCTTTGACAACTGACGTGAATGTAGGAGAATGATGTGCACATGATTTGAGAATCCTAGGGTACAACTGATAGATAAGTACAATGGATAGGATGCTCTATGCATGCATCTGGCTAGGACAATGCAGGCCTATTGAAGAGAGCCCCAACCTGCGCGGATGCACATGTACTTTCCACTGAAAGACCTGGTCAATAAGCGTGTGTTGGGGGGACAAAGGTACAAATAGCCCTTATGTTGGGAAGACATTATATAGGAGGAGCTATCACAAAAAATATTCTACACACATAGGTGCTCAACAAGGTGTGCAATGCGCTGAACAAGTATGCAATGCACAGTGAAGTGATTGGGACTCGCGCATACCTTCAGTATTATGGGCTAATAGGATGACATGCAAGAAACTGACAAGACAAACAAATTTTAGGCTTGTCTATGGAGTAGAAGTCATAATGCATATGGAATACATCGTGCCTAGTCTATGCATAACAGCACTCACAGGTATGATGGATCGCGGAGCCCTCAAGGGGAGGCTCACATAGTTGGAGGAGCTCGAGGAAGAACGATTTTTGGCTAGATTTCAGCAAGAGGTCCAAAAGTAGTGCGAAAAGGCTTCACATGATCGAAATATTAAGTTGCACACCTTCAAGGTGAATTATTTGGTATTGTTGTATGATATTAAGTTTGATAAATTCCTAGGAAAACTCAGAGTGCATTGGCTAGGACCATATGTTATTAAGGAGATCACAGATGGTGGCACAGTGCAATTGGTAAAGCTGAATAGACAACTCTTCCTAGGAAAGGTCAATGGCAGTCATTTGAAGCCATACACAGGGGGCACGACCATATAACTAGCTAATAGAAGCATAGTCTTAGGGCTCTAGACAGTTGAAACGAGGTGTGGGACTATAAACTACTCTGCACGGGAGGTGTGCGATGTCAAGACTGAGCACAGTAGTGAAGTGTCACAGGGTCCGCGACAGTGCAAGGGTAGTTACACTACCACACAGGTCGACTAGAAAGTGACCGTTACAGTCACTATTCATGATGTGATGCATGGTTTGAGACAAAATAGAGTGGGTGGTAGGCATTAAGGAGAACTTTATGGGCTAGATTCTTGAAAATCTACTACCAATTGAGCATTAATGGACCGAATGAGGGGGGAAAGGTCGAATTTAAATTCAAAAGGCACTGTAAATTACAAAGCATTGTCCAACAAACAACACTTGGCAATTTGAGAACTAAGTTATTGTGCGCTCAGACATTCATGAAGCCAGACTTGTTTAATCTTTTGAAGGTGAATTCATTGCTTCAGCAATTACCCAGAACATTATGAGAATTGTGGAATCGCACTATGGTAGCACTTGAAGAAGCCACGAATACCATAATAATGACCACCAAAGAAGCCGCATGGGACATTACGGAAGTGGAGGCCCCTGAAAGTGCCATCATAGTCGCATAAATCCCTAAATCGTTGCGCATTCCAAGACCCAAGAAAGAGAGGCAAGCCATGGTACTGGTGCACATATCACCTAGAAATCCACTAAGGACTAGGCTCACCATGGAAGAAAAGGGGAAGGCTATCAATTTAGAGGCTAATGAGGAAGAAATGTTTGAAGAAATCCTAGTAGAGGAGGAGGATGTAGAAATGGAGGTTGAAACCCAAGGTGTGGACCCTCTTACCAAGTTTCCCACATATGTTCCTCCACGAAAGGGTAAAGCAAAGGTGCCCAAAGATATGGATGAGAAGGAGCTCTCTACAGACTCCACTACTCCCTGATGACACTAGTTTTGAAGGAGCACACTTGGGATGAGTACTCATGCTAAACTTTGAGGATTGGGATCTCGCGGACCACAAGAAGTTCCTGCATCTCACGACCGTGCAACTCATGTGACAGAAGAAATACTCGCAAGCCAGAATAATAGAATTGGAGTTGTGTAAATGGATAAGAGGAGTTGAGAGAGAAGGGTTGTTAAACCTACTGAAGGTGCTGCATTTCCATCGCTCCCCAATGACTATTTTTGTCATCAAGCAACTGCTCTGCCTGGTACATGCTGGGTGCTTTTGGTTGGATGGGCCGATCCCCATCACCAACCATTTGATTCAAAAAATTACTTGGCTCCCTTGCAAAGGGGAGGACTTGGCAAGCATCTCGGAGGGAAACAATGATGATTTGGCCATCGTGGAGGCCATGAAGAAGAAGTTTAAGTTGGATAAGAAGAAGAGACAATATGCCATTTCCAGCATTAACAACCCTATGGTTAAAATTGCAACATAGATATTGACCGGTAAGGTTATGCGGAAGTGCCACGTGGATTACGTGTCCATGCCAATGGTTGCGTTAGAAGCTAAATGCACAGAGGGGGTCCAGTTCAACTGGGAAAACTATTTATGGAGAGATTTCATTGAGAACTGCTACGAGGCATGGGAGCAGGGAAAATTTTTTCACTACGCATGGCTTCTATTGTCAGTAGTACTTGTCGCCTGGGAATTTCCCGAAGATATCCAGTTCCCGATGATGGCACAGGAATTTCCGGAGGTAGCGAAGTACGCTTTTTTATGAGCAACCAGGGATGCACAAAGGATAAGGGACAGCAAAGAATTTTGGGTGCTCATGGAAATGAACATCAGAATGGGTATTAATTGCAAGCCATGGTTATCGCCCATAGTCTACAACATTCTACAGAGCTTCATGGAGTTCAAGGAATATTTTCACCATGTCTACATCAGGGCACAAAAGGACCCCATGAAGATGTGGCATGAGCTACCCTTTCTAGTGGTAGACGATGTCATCTTCATGGTCCCCAAGTCATGGTTGCCGGAGTGGTGTGCTCCAGTTGGCCCCACAGTGGAAGCAGAGAAGCTTATTGCATGGTCGAAGAAGGAAAAGGTGAAACTATGGATGACGTGGTTGGCAGAAAAATGTAGGAAGGAAGAAGTAGCGGCTAAGGCCCAAGTAGTGCGTGACATTGCAAAGTTGGCAAAAGAGAAGAAGAAGACTGCAGAAAAAGAGCACAAAGGACAGGAGTCACCTTCGCCTAAGTTGGAGACTGATACAACACAAGGTGGTGTGGACCTGGAGATAGAATCCATCTAGCTAAAACATTCGTGCCTAAGAGAGCAGATACGACCATGAAAGAAGTCAAAGGCTTCAAAGACTTTGTTCAACCCAATAACCCTCATGGAGGGAGATTCCCATGATATTGGTGAGATGGTGAGGGACATCATTGCAGAGGCCATCCAGCAGTTTGAGGAGCAACACTAGTTGGTATTGGGAGCTCTCTGGATGAAAATACAAGAGTTGCATGTGTGCAATTCATAGGATGGCGCTGTGTCAACTAGCTTCATAGTGGGAACATCTGTGGCCGAGTAAATTTTGCGTGCTTGGATGACCAAAATAATAGCGCTGCCAGATGGCACACTCGTTAAATAAAATGAGGCCGATAGGCCTATGGTCAATAGCTTGAAGGGAATTGGATTAAATGTGGTTGCGCTCCCTCAGGAGACACTTTATATTTTGCAGGATGGAGTCACTGTAGAACTACGAGCCAGGGAGGGTCACACGCTACATGTAATGAGCAAGTGGTGCATCAAAATTGAACAGTTGAGCCTACATCGTGACTAGGTAGTGGCGCAAAACAGACAAATAGTGCAGGTGGTAGAGGAAGCCTCCCAAATGGTCTCGGAGTTTTCAATCCAATGAGGAGAGGCGCGGATCTAGAAGTTAGTAGTAGGGGTGCACGACACCTGAGAGGAAATGTCCAGGGCTCAGCTGGAGATAAATATTCAGATAGTAAAACAGTAGTTGAAGGTGCAGCCTTCAACTACGCCAGAGGTTAAGGAACAGTGCGCCACCACAATCATGATAGAAATAGTGGCGGTAAACAGTGCAGTGATAGACTGCACGAAGTTGTTCGAGTGGTCGTTCAAGGTCCTCACCACCTTGCAAGAGAACCCAAACATACAACACCTAGAGATAGAGGCGCACGAGCTACAACAGAGATACGACTAAGTAAAAGGGACCAGAGAGATGGTTTCCCTTACATAGAGGCTCACGACGATGGATCAGGCTAATGTGCTCAAGGAGAAAGTGGACACTGCTTGGCATAAGGAAGAATTTTTGAAGACGCACTTACAACCATGGATCGATGAGGCATACACCATTACAACATCCATTGTAGAAAAGCTCACGTAGTTTCAAGAAACGTGGGAAAGGATTCAGGGCAAGAGTTCAGCCACAACGGTCACTGAACAGTGCGTCGAAGAAGTACAGCAGGCTGTCGCTTAATGCATTACTAAACTTGCAGCAATCCAATCAGAGTTGGGAGGTATTTGTGCAAAGATCTCTGCACCAATAGAGCGACTTGAGGGCTAGTTCCAATGTTTGTGTTTGGGGCCTGTTGGGAAAAGGATCCCACAAGGGAAGTTTTGGGGCATATTTTGGTGAAAGATTGTAATTCTGATGTGAAGACTCTGCTTTTTGTGGGTGTACAACAAGTAGTTTGTAAAAGAGTCATAAGGTTGTCCACCTTTAATTTTGTTAATGTAATGTTGACTGCAGAGATCTACCCATGGTCCACGGACCATGGGATTGTATAAATAGAGGAAGGCTCTAAGTAGTTAAGAAATAAGTCTAATGAGGATGAGGATGAAGAGTTGGGTCATATCTGTGGAGTAAAGTCTAGTTTTGGGTTGTAGAGTAGGAGAAGGCCCTGTAGCTAAGTGCGTAGACCCTTGTAGTTGAGTGTGCAGGGCGAGTCGAGTCTGTAATAGTTGGAAGTATTAATAAAAAGAAGTTTCCTACCATTTCTGTGTACTTATTTCCTATTTTATGCATATTTTATATTGGATATAAATTTCACTTTTAATTCTTATATGATGCATGAATGTGTATAAATGTGTTGATTAAGTGAATGCAAGTTAGAATAATTGTTTACTTGAAGATAAGTAAGTTTTGTTAATAAGATAAATAAGATACACGGTGTAGTTTGGGGGAAATAGTGCATGTTGTTGCCATAGTAGTGGGAAAGCATCTTAGCCCCTGGTTAGGGCTGCACGAAAGACGATTATAATAGATCACGAAGGTATTGAAGGTTAGAATAGTGCACAAAATGCCTTGCATGAAGGCAGACATAGTTGGAAAAAATCGACATCACAGACACCTCAAGGGTGTGGAAACTTGGTTCCATCATCCCCCCATACTGCTTCGGGAGAGACTTTAGTCCGCGCTTTGCAGGTTGATGTCGAAAGGGCCAGTAATGTAGGGATTTGTTTAGCTAAATAACTCCGAACTTGGGTCAAGCTCCCATAATCCAAAAGACATGAACGGCAAGGAAGTGGTGGACCATGATGACATTGAGTAGCATGAAGGACATTTGGCAAGGAAGAGACCAAGGATAGTTTGTCTAAGGAAAGCACTTCAGAGGGAAAGAGAACAAAAGCCACCAATGGAATAATTGACCTTTAAAGATAGGATTTCCATGGAAATAAATGAGGTCAGGGATTTTTGGCTTGACAAAGTAAATTTCCACCTTTAGAAGCTCCTTGAAAAGGCCAATAGGGATAACAAGTTGCAAAAGAAAATTGCCATCCATTATTACATAAGGAATTAGGTTGACAAGGTGAAAATCAAGCAGTTGAAGCAAAACCTCAAGGAAAACCTAAGCATCCAAGAGGAGAGGGGTGAGTTAGATCTTCTTGCTGATGCATCCATGATTGCATAACATACCTTATCGAGCATCTCTGGAAAAATTTTGGGAGGATTTGGAGAATTTTTCTTGTTTTGGCACAGACAAGTGCAGATTTGCAATTCTTTGGCGATTTTCTATCTAGGAATGTAGCAAGCTCACAATGCACTTCTTCCTTAGGGATTAAAATGATGTAAAATCAGCATTTTTGGAAATATTATTACCCCCTCTCAAAACCCATTTTCCCACCTTCTTGGTCTTGGGCTCAAGGTTTGAGAAATTTTCAAAAAAGAGACCAAAAATCACCTTTTTGCCCCTCTTTTTCCATTTCACTACGCACTTGGAGACACCTTGGGATACTTGTTATAGCACCATTTATCACCCTTGTTATTGTGATGCTTGGTTTATGGCCTAGGGAAACCCCTCCTTCCATAATTGGTCCAAATATATTAAAAACTATCTTTTATTCTATGTACGCTACTTTGCACTAAGATAAAAGCATGTACATGTGGGATAGTTAATACCCAACCACCGTATATGTGTTAAAACACTTAAAAAATTAAATTTCCTTCATTATGGGTAGATTTCATGGGTTTTTCTTGTTGATTAGCTCCTATTGCCTGTGGCCCAACTATTTCCCAACTATTTCCCAAGTAAAAAACTAATTGGGAGAATTATAAATAGACTTCTATGGAAAGGCCTTGAGGAGAACAGATAGAGTTATTATACTGAGATTATCCTTGACAGTGTCTGATGAATCCTTGTGCCTCTTGCACTTCCCCAAGCTTCAAGAAACCCTTGTTTCCTTGATTATAGATATTCTCCCTCTTGCTTGAGATATCATGGTGTTGGTTATGGAAGAAGATTGTTGAAGGTTGGGATAGGAAATATCTGGAGGACAGTTCCACTTGAAGCTAGAAGAAGTAGACTCGGGTGAATTCTCTCCATGTTATTTATAGCTTACTGCAGTAAAATAAATGTTGTCTTGTTTCCGAAAATAACTTTGTTTATGCATCAAATTGTGTTGTAATTCATGTATGAATGTTGTTTTGATGTATAACTAATCATTAGCTTATATTATATAAGTTAAAATTTTGTGAATATGCTTTACTTTTATACTGGTATGTATGTTTGAATTGAATTATTTTCAGGTCTGAAGAACATCGGGAGTTGCAGAGGGTCTAAACCCTACAGGACCTACTCGAACGAAGGAAATCTAGGTACGGTGACTCTTATGTAGTTTGTTTATATAAGCATTTTTCCTGAGTTGTATGAGTGTTTCTTCTTGTATTCTACTTCTGCTCTGTTGGGGTTCTAACCCAAAGCCCTAGGGTACTTATTCCCGTAATAGAATTGGCGACTTTGCTAAGGATAACAATCTTGTTATTCCTAGTTTAGGTTGTTCAGTGTCAATCAGGGCTCAGTCTCTATTTTGCTCGCTATTACAGTCTTATTTGGCCTACCAGAGTCTCAGACCTTAAGTCTGATCTTTTTTATTTGGCTTTGTTTTTTACTTTTCTTGCAAAGCTTTGTATATGCATTTTACTATGTTTACAGTAGCGTACAAATGCCTGTTTCTATGAAATGAACCCGCGTATACATGAGTTTCCTTTATCAGAAGCACGTGTATACGCCTCTATGCTTGAACACAGTCGCATATACAATTTTTTGCATTGTTTTTTCTGTTGGACACCTAATCCTCAATGGGTTAGTGTGGAAGCTGAATAGACAAAAGGAATCCAAGAGACCTTGGGATGTGGAACCCAACGATCACAATATGTACTATAAATGTATATCACTTTTTAAGAAAAATGGATTCTCTTGTTTTATCCTTCATATTCTATTGCTGCCCATGTGTGTTTAACATGGTATCAGAGAGGGCGAATTTTGACCCTGCTCCAATTTGAGCCCCTGCTTTTGTCAGTTTTTCTCTATTGGCTCTATTCTATTTGCCAAAACTTGAGTGCTCTAATTTCCTGCATGACCTAATGCTCTACTAATTTGCCCTCTATCAGAAATGCATTTTCTTATTCTTGGGCATTCTCTGCAATTGTCAGCACTCTTTCTTGCAATGTCCACTATTCATCTGGCCATTTCATTAATTATAACCTCTATCCCTATCTTCTGTGCATTTGATAACAAGCCATTGTTGATATGTACGCTGGTTATATGTAAGTGTTACTCTCCTCCCAGGCTGCACATTTCAAATTACCCCATCCTCAGCCGCTGGAGCATTGAGTTCTTCATGCATTGGCTCATACTAAACCCTACCAAATATAGATGATACAACCCCCTATCAAATTTTCTCTAATGGCATTGCCGAGATTCCCATTGCAAAGAATCCATTACTGATCATTGTTACAGGTACTAGGACTTACCTCTTTCAAATTGCTATGACGTCGTTTAGTTCAGTGTGTACAACAAAGAAAATGTGAGAATGTCTTGCTTTGTGGCTTTCCAAGATAATTTCAGAAGAAAAAAGGACTTCACACGGAACCATGAAAATAAATCTCCAACTACGAATCAGGATGAGGTTGAGAGTTCACAAATCTAAAGAACCAAACCTGATGTTCACTAGAATATTAGCCAAACCTTACAACATTTGTTGCATGAATTGAGGCTTTATACCCTTTAACAATTCTTGATATCCATTTGAACTCTAACTCCCTCCATCTCATGCTGGGATTCAGTGAGTTCAAAATCGAACGAGCCTATTTTCGACTGGTTCCTTGTTAGAGAAACCCTCATTTTGTTTCTTTCATAGGGGGATTCTAGGGTTTCTATTTCGAATCGCTCGAGCACAATTTCTTGGGTTCTTTTTATCTCTATCTTTCTTTTATTACTTTAGAGCTGGACTCTCCTCGACATTGCAGAAAAATCTCCACCAAAAGAAAGCTTAGGCCCTCTGGAAATATCCACACCTCAACCGAAGGGAACAACATAGCCGCCAGGAGAACTCCCAAGAAGGGAATCATGCCAATGTCATAATCATTGTCAACGTAGAGATCATTGTCAGCATAGACGGCCACAACTTTTGTCTTGCTTTGATTTAAGAGCATTTAGATACTCTTATGAATTTGAAACAACTGCATTGTGTTGGGTCCCTATAATACTAGTGATTACGCCATTACTATTGTAGTTGTACCCCTTATTAATATTGTTGTGCCCTTATTATCCCCATATTGTTATTACTGTGCCCCATAGAATCCCTCTATTGTTATTTTTGTGGCTTTATATTATTATTGTTAGGTTGACTGGGTTATATTGTGACTCCTTAGATTCCTATATATAGAAAGGAGGTTTTTTCATTTGAATCATCCAAGAATTGTTCATTTATGTAATGTAAAGGAGGTTTCCCCCTTGAAGAAGCTGAATTCTAAGGATTTAATCTATCTTTTCTATCTTTTATTGAGCTGGTTTCATAACATTTGGTATCAGAGCTTTGGATTCTAGGGTTTCGTTGCTCCAAATAGGCGATCGTGGAATTTTTTCAATAACATTTTTTCTATGATGTTTCAGAAGCTAAAAAAAAAACACCCATTTGAGAAGAAATCGTGCTGAATCTTGGGTCCAAATTTCAAAGCTTTTCGCACTATATTTGCGGAGATATGATCTGAGGAAGTTGGCCTTTTTGCAGAGTCCTGAATTACATTCCAAATAAGTGACCTGGGGAAAATCTTCATAACTTTCTCTCTGACCATTAGATTGAAATTTTGTAAGAAGGTACAAAAATATAACGGACTGTAGTTTCTTGTATATATTTTTCAGAGCCAAAAGTTGAAATAGTGACTTGTGGCACATCGTACAATTTCGCTCTACTGAACTAGTCTATAATCAGGTCATTGTGGGAGATTTCGCATAACTCTTCCTTGGAGAATCCAATTTGGATAAAACTGGTGGCATTGGCAAGAGGACACAGAGGGCTAGTACAGGTGGAAATTTTAGAACTGGATGATCCAAAAGTATAGAGATACATTAGAGGCAATATCGAGCTCCTACAAAGTGAAAAACGGTGTGTAGATTCTTTTAAATTTTTGCTTAAGCGTGGTTTGAAAATTTATTTTGAAGAATTCAAAAGGCATATTAGAGCATTATTATTGGTAACTGATGCCCCGAGGAAAGAAAATTCAAACACCTAGTAAGCAACCTGAAAGCAGTAGCATGACTCATGAATAAGAGGAAGAAATGCTACATGATATATCAAAATTACAAGACCAAGTGCAACAAATGTCATTATCACAAAAGCTAACAGAAGCTAAGATAAATATGGCATGGAATCTAAGATAAAGGGCATGGAAGCTAAGATGAATGGCATGGAAGCTAAGATGGATGATTGGAAGACAAATTTGAAGACAAACATGGAAGAATTAAAGATAAATATGAATAAGTTGCTATAAGAAAAGGTCACTAATGGTGAAAGGGTAGTAAAGGAAACTCATGATGAGAAAAAAAGAAATGTTAATCATGATTCCATAAACCCTAATGTTGGATCAAAAACCCACCATATTCCAAAAATCGATATGAGGAAGTTTGATGGCAAGGATCCCGCAACATGGAAATTACAAATGGAGCAATTTTTCGATCTCAATAATGTGCAAAACACACAAAAGGTACGTATTGTAACTTTATATTTGGAACCAAATCAGTTTGTATGGTATCAATGGATTTTATCTCGTAAACAAATGATCACTTGGGAAATTTTTACGGAAGAATTGACAGCACATTATGAGAATACAAAAAGCAACACTTTTTTTAGCCAATTGATAAGTCTCAAACAAAAGGGTTCAATAATGGAGCACATTGAGGAGTTCCAAAAATTGAACATAAGGGTAAACAATATTCCAAAGGAGCATAGGATTGATGTGTTCATAGGGACTTTAAAGGATAATATCCAGCATGATGTTCACCTTTGGGAACCTGATTCATTAGAGAAGGCATTCAGGTTAGCAAGAAAAATGGAAAGAAAAATTATGTCAACTAGGAAGCATACAACTCACAACTATAAAGATGGAAGTGTTGTTGCCCCTAGCCTTCCACAACCTATGAGGTTAACACCACAACAATTGGAAGAAAAAAGAGAAAAAGGGCTTTGTTACAATTGTGATAACAAATAACACTAAAGGTCATAAGTGTGCTGAGAAGAAATTATTCTACATAGATTGTTAAGAGGAAGAAGAAAAAGAGCAAGAAAGGTCAAAAGAAGAGGATATACTCCAGGAACAAAGCCTAGATAAAGAAGAAATGAATCCAACCATATCTTGTGCACTTGGCAGGAATACCACTCCTCAAACCATCAAGATAGAAGGACAAATCAAGAAGAAAAGGTAATAGTGTTGATTGATTCAGGAAGTACCCATAATTTTATTCATTGTAAGGTAGCAAAAGAATTGAATTGCTTCTTATATCCATCACGAGAGTGTCAAGTGATGATTGCAAACGGAGGAACAATAAATTGCTCTGGAAAGTGCCATAATATCAAGCTATCCATCGAAGAATATGTATTGACTAGCCCAATGCTTTCCATTCCAATGGGAGGTGTTGACGTTGTACTAGGAGTCCAATGGCTACAATCCTTGGGTACAATAGCTTTTAATTTTCAAGAACTTTTCATGAAATGTTTTGTGGAAGGAAAGGAAGTAGAATTAAGGAGTATTGCAGGGAAACCATGAAAGCTAATTAGCTCTAACAGTATGACAAAGCTTCTAAAAAGGAACAAAGAGGTGTAATTGCACAATTATGTTCGCTAGATGTTTCCATATTGGAATCATCTATTTCTCTAGATCTCCAAAAAGTCTTTGACAATCATTCCAATGTATTTGAGACTCTCAAAGGTCTCCCAACTATTCGTGATCATGATCATGCTATTCATCTGATTCCAGGAAGTGTTCCTCCAAACATCAGGCCGTACAAATATCCC
>APFE030830790.1:8116-25546 GCA_000404065.3 Pinus taeda | reverse complement strand
TTGTGCATTATCACATCCATTTAAATCCAGTACAGTTTCTACTGCATTTATGGAAAAATTCAAAAGCTACATGGAAACCCAAAGATTATTGTAAGTGACAGAGATCCCATTTTCACTGGAAATTTTTGGACAGAATTATTTTCTTGCTTGGTACTCAGTTAGCTCATATCTCATCTTATCATCCTCAATCTGATGGGAAAACTGAGATAGTAAACAAATGTTTGGAAGGATATCTTCGTTGCTTTGTATCTGATAAACAGACACAATGGGTCAAATGGTTGCCTCTGGCTGAATGGTGGTATAACACTTCCTTCCATACAGCAACAAAAATGACCCCATTTATGGCACTTTATGGGTATCAGCCACCATCCATCACATCATATTTAAGAGAAAATTCTAAGGTTCAAGCAGTGGAACATCACATCGAACATCACAACAAGTCCTCCAAATCTTAAAGGATAACCTCGTGTTGGCACATAATAGAATGAAACAACAGGCAGATCAACATCGCAGCAAAAGAAGTTTTGATGTAGGTGATTGGGTATTCCTACGGCTACACCCATATAAGTAAATGTCCCTTAAGCAAGCTAAGAAGGATAATAAATTATCACTAAAGTATTATGGTCCATACAAGGTGTTGCAAAAGATGGGTACTATGGCATGCAAATTGGAGCTTCCTGCAGCTTCTTGATGGTTTTCCATGTTTCATGTTTAAAGAAGGTTATAGGCGACAAGCTCCTAGTTCAAACAATATTGCCAGAACTTGACGAGGAAGGAAAAATTATATTGGAACCAGAAGTACTCACAGAAACAAGAACTCGACAACTATGAAATCGATAAATTTCAGAGTATCTTATCAAGTGGAAGAACTTATCTGCTGAAAATTCCACATGGGAGGATGAGAATTTTATACAGAAGCATCTAGAACTTCTCAAACATTCAGGACAACACTTTTTTGAATGAGAGGGGCATGTTGGGTCCCTATAATACTAGTGATTACCCCATTAATATTTTTTTTTTTTTTTTCTCGGTAAAAGACTATCTAGGCATTGTATTATATTTACAGTGAAATTTTACAACAGTTAAACATGCTGAGCATGGAGAAGCCCCATCCGGGTGCTGTGTTTACAAAATTCCAGCCTTCTAAGGTTCCCTCGCAGGGGTAGCATCAGCTGGTTAACCATAGCCTTTTTCAGAATTAACATCGTTTTGCTGGAGAGGCTTGACAGACAAAAAACAAAAGCAGTAAGGTGCCGCAGAACGCTAACTAGACTCATGATTGCCCACGCAGGGGCGACTAACTGAGCTTGACTGTAAATTGTGGCTGCTAGGCAGCTAAATTTGACTCCACATGAACTCAACATAATCATCATACAAAATTGAATTACCCGGCGTGGCTTCATTCCTGGATATGGGTAGATGGTGGACGAAGGCTTGCAAGATGTGCCTCAGCCTCCTCACAGGGACTCTTTTCTTCCACGACGCGTGCCCAGCCCTGTCCTTCTTCCACGCCTTCCCATCTCGCCCTCCATGATTCCTCAGTGAAGCCCAAAGGAGCTGGCCCCAGAGATGGTGTGTAAACTTCCATAGGCTCCTTCCCCTTGTCTCCTACTTTCGGCCCTGGCTGCGCTTCTGAGGCTTCCCCTTCCTCTCCGCCTGCTGGAAAAGGTTGCGGCACAGATGGCCTTGATTGCGCTTCTGATGCTTCCCCTCCCTCTCCTCCTGGTGGCAATGGTGGTGGCGCCACCGCGCCGTCCGCTTCGTCGGGTGGTTGTGTGAACATAATTGAGACATGGGCATTGATGCCCGAGTTCCCTGAGGTGCTGCCCAAAGAGAAAACGACGGAGCCAAAAGCAGGAAGCCCCGACTCTCCCGCCCTCGCACTGCCGACCTCCACGAACTGATGAGCTTGCAGAGGTGTTGCTGTTGCTCTCCTGTGGCAGTAGCAGCAACAACAATGATGGTGACCCTCTCTTGCTGGGCTCCGAGATGATGCGCCTCTTCCTTGACCCCTCCTGCACGGCTGCCTCTCCCGCGTTCTTGCCATTGTGCCACCCAGTTCCAAGACCTTTGCCCCCAGAAAGACGACCCCGCGGAGCTCTGAAGGCGGATTCGTGGGCAAGGATGCCTCCAAGGCTGGAACACCAGGTTGATTATGCGTTCGAGGGCAGGGTCTCCGCGTTGAGGGCCATCAACCACTGCAATTTCCGCTCTCCTCCACAGGCTAGGCTTGGCCTGATCGCCGAGAGTTCCTTCTGACCAGCTTCCCCAACCCCTGCTACAGTTCTCGCTCAGACCAGGAATGAAATGGCCACCCGCCATCCTACTATCGTATGGACGATACATGGTTACGGAACGGGCTTGCATTAAAGACCCCCTGTGTTTCCTATCCACTCCTCTGCTCGGCATTGAATGCCTGGAGCTCCATCGAATTTCCTTTATTCCTTGACGGCGCATGACATTAACAACTGTCACAGGCACGAGGCGATGCATGTTGAGCATGTGCTTAGTCCTGTTGGGTTGAGCCCTCACCCGCATCCGAGAGATTACCCCATTAATATTGTAGTTGTACCCCTTATTAATATTTTTGTGCCCCTATTATCCCCATATTGTTATTATTGTGCCCCATAGAATCCCTCTATTGTTATTTTTGTGGCTTTATATTATTATTGTTAGGTCAGCTGGGTTATATTGTGATTCCTTAGACTCCTATATATAGAAAGGAGGTTTTTTCATTTGAATCATCCAAGAGTTGTTCATTTATGTAATGTAAAGGAGGTTGCCCCCTCGAAGAGGCTGAATTCTAAGGCGTTGATCTATATTTTCTATCTTTTCTTGAGCTAGTTTCATAACACATTGATAGAAAACCCAACTGAATGAGAGAAGAGGTAATGCTCAATTTTTGAGCATGCAATAAAGTGTAAAAAAGGCTCTTGCACACACATATGATACCACAACTTTTCTGCAGCCGTAGTATTCAACCAGTGCTACAATTGCATCAAACTGAACATTGTCATTAAAAATAAGTTCTATGTAGCCACCTAATCAATGGAAACATGCTGGAGAGCTATGAAAATGGCATAGTGAGTGCGTCCTTCCCAGTCTCTTGCTTTGTAAATGTGCATGGAGATTAGCTGTCTTCCAATAGTAACAAGTGGGTAGCTCTGGGTAGTTAAAGATTGTCTTTTAATGACAACAATGCCTCAGTTCCTGCTTCAATGTTAAATGATTTATGTGCTAGTGCATTAATCGTTATGAGTTTGGGTAGAGTCTCTGCTTTATATATATATGCAGTGCGTTGAATATCATTGGTTGAGGTACGTGTTCATTGATTTTTATTGAACCCTAGTGTGAGTAGAAGATGTGTGTTAAAAAAAGGAGTTGGTTGGTTCATCTCTATGCATTTATACATGCATGAACATGTGGAATAATCCTTTCATTGGAACGTAGCTCCTACAAGCGGGTCACTGTTATGTTCATAATTGTTATTGAAATACTGGAGGTATTGTTGACTCTTTATATATTGCATTCTGGCATATGTTGTTAGCTCTCCATAAATTCTGTGTGATATATGAGGGCAAATTATTTTCTTTGAAGAAGTGGCAAGATCAGAGAATATTTGTTCGTATCCTAATCAAAGCATTTATATATGAGCATTCAAGTCTTGTCCATGGCATGGTGCTATAGTTGTTGAAGTTTTGATAGCCATCATTTCTGCTTTGAAAGTGGAGTATTTGAAGTATCCAAGCAAGTTTGCAATTGTTGCTACCCCAGTGTAGCATTTTATTTAAAACTCACTATAGCTTTTGTCTACATATATATGCATTGATTCCTTGATTCAATTGTAGCATAAGAGTTTGGTGGGTTGTATAAAGGCTATGATTGTCTTGACAAATAAAAGTAATATTTTGTGGAGAAAAGTTTAGTGGGTTGTATTGTCAGAACATAGTGTTGGTCATGAGTAAAGTCTTATTTTTATATGGATTGTAATTGGTGCTTGCTAGTTGCACATTGATCAGTCGCTGCACATTTATAAAGGATATTGTTGTGTACCGTGAGTGGGTATTAATTTTTTGCATTGAGTAGTAGTTGTGATCAATTATTAAGGTGTAAATCTAACATTGAAGAAAAAATGACCAGAATCAGTGAAGTATTAGAGTTCCTCAAAACTCTGATATTGTCCACTAATCATGATACATTAACAGTTAGCAAAGCTTCTCTCATATACATTTAGGTTTTTCTACAGAATGCACAAGAGAAAATTGATTTTTTATAGATCAAATCTCAGCTACAGCAAGAAGAATTAAAACAAAGGAATCATTCTAAACCTGTTTCTATTTAGAATATTGAAATAGACTCCCATAAAGTAGCAGTTGTACATGCAGATGCAGAAAATCGGTCTGCACTTCCCAGGCCCATCATAAGACCTTGGGAACAGCTTGTCCATAACAAGCACAAAACTAGTCTTGGATATGACAAGGACTTGTCCTTTCATATTCCAAACTATGCCAAGCCCATTTAATTTCAGAGTGCCGGATTCCTTCATGACAATTCACCCCCAACTATTCCAGATTCTACCCCTCTTCCACAAAAATAAAAATAATAACAAACTGTAGAATGCCAACACTGTAACCGAGTTGGCCATTTGAAATATCATTGTTTTGATCTTCATCCATGTAAACATTGTCATAAAACCACCCATTCTTCAAAAAGATGCTTCAAAAACAAACATCCTGCAAGAACAAAGATTCATCTTGGATGGATCACTTCTTGGCCATGGGCATCAACAACCAAGAAGATATTCCAATCACATATCAAAAATTGTTCCAAAGTATTGAACAATTTTGTAGTTGAGTTTTCTCCATCATCTTACCTTGTATCTGACAGGGGGGGAAATGGTGGTCATCTACAACCTTCAAAGTCATATCTACCGAGCTTGAGCCATAACCTGTCACACTAGTTTCAAAGTTGTAACCAGAAACAAAGATGCCCCTAAGCATGCCTTGAGTTGGTAATCTGGGACACTTCCTCTAGTAGAAGACTTTAACTTCTTGCCAGCTTCGCAAGAATTCTAGGAACAAAATTGGGGACACTTCCTCTAGCAGAAGACTTCAGCTTCTTGCTAGTTTTGGAAGAGTTCTAGGAATTGCATTAAGCATTCCAGAGTTGTTGGTCATCCTTAAACCATCACAGGTTGAGACTTCCCTTTTTAGGTTGAAGTTCTCCCTTTTATGCAGGGTGAGACCTCCCTTTCATGTTTGAAGGTTTCCCTCTTCAAAATAATAGGAGCACTTCCTCTAATAGAAGACTTTAGCTTGTTGCTAGTTTTGGAAGAGTTCCGGGAACTGCACTAAGCATTCTAGTGTTGGTGGTCATCCTTAAACCATCGCCCTTTGTACCAACATTTTAGAGAGCACGTTCAGCCTCGTGTTGCCATGCATTTTTGCACATTTTGTATTACAGCTCTCTTGTTGGACTCATACATAACCCTTTGGATTAACACGAGGAATTTTGGACACCTAATCGTCAATGGGTGTGGAAGCCAAATAAACAAAAGGAGTCCAAGAGAACTTGGGATGTGGAACCCAATGGTCACAATATGTACTATAAATGTATATCACTTGTTAATAAAAATGGATTCTCGTGTTTTATATTTCATATTCTATTTTTGCTCATGTGTGTTTAACATTTTCAAATTTCTCTACCCAAAGATTTGTTCCCTGGTCTACTTAGTCTTTGAGTGGTCAATTTTTGTCTAAAGAATTTCATTATTCTAAAGACACATTCTCCTTTCTTTTGCGCTAATTTCTAGCCTTATACCCTAGAGGATCCTTTGTGTTGAGTTGTACTATTTCATTGCATTTGGACTATTTGCACCTTTTGATCTTGAGCCAGCTTCACTTGTACTCATGTTTAAACCACTTATTTGACCATGTTTTCTACAAAATCAACCATGCAACACTTAGCTTCTGCAACTTGACGCATCCTTTAACCTATGGAAAAAACATCCCTTTGAGTGTCCTTGACTAGTTTCGCCTCCCTGCATTGAGCATATGAATGTTCCCATCCCAGGAAGTAGATCATCTATGTCTTTGACACTCGTTCTTTCCACTATACTATACCATTCTTTTATTCTTCTTCCAACTTAAAGAAAAAGACAAAAAAAATTACATATTCCAAAAAGAGTAGGAACGGGACAACATTTCCATATTTTGTTGGAAGCTAGAGTCAGTCATGTTGCCCTTGAACAAAGCACTCAAAAGAAAGTCTCTCCTCCATTTTGGGCAAGATTTAGTTTGACATAGGTATGCCTTAACCTTGTTATTGAGTCAGTACTCCTCTGATTGGTTACCTCTTCCAATCATATGGAGAGTTTTCTCATGCCTCCTGCATGACGAAATTATACGGAGTTATTATATGTTGCCATATAGTCATCATTGAGTTGGTCTTTTGTTCAAGGGAAGTATGCCTGATTCGGCCTCTCTGCAGTGTCTCCAGACCTATTTTTTAAGACATCCATCCCTGGTTTTCAGTGTCATGTTTTTCATCACATCAATTATATTGGTCCTTTGCTCATGCTAGTTTGAGAAGGTCTCCATTGACTTCTTGCTGGCGGGTCTTGTCCTTATCGGTGATGACATATTGCTTTGAGGGTACGCCTAAAGCCCCACACTGGCCCTATTTTCATTATTGATAGGTCACCTTGTGCTCAACATCGATCAGTATCATGGGTCTTTGACTGAGTGGTTTCCCTTGTGTTAGACATCAGCTTTCATTATCACACATTGGGATTTGTGCAGTGCCTTGGTTTCCATTTGACCCTATTGGTGGATTCCTTGCCTTTGTGTCAAATTTCATAATTGGTTGGTTCAGAGGGTTTCTATCGTGTGCTAGCTACATCTTGTATACGCTGGAAACATGTTTTTGTTGGGTTACTACATCTCTTTCATCTGATTCCTTCCACATTATTGGCCTGCGGGTTACACTCACACTAGATTGATGAAGGATGCCTTAATGCCTTCCTTCTAGCAGATCTTCTCCTATTGACTATAACTCATTTGCTCTAGGACAAAAATCTAGAGTCCATTTGGTAGTACTTTGGGGTTTGTAGTCATTAGTGGCAGATTCTTTCGCTATTGATAGTGGAAAGCCATCATTGTCCCCTAATTGATAGATTCTTCCAAGTATTTGACTTTAGCTCATTTATTTTCACTTGATAGATTGTACTAGGTACCTTGACTCTCATTTCCATTATCGGTGAGTAGCCTCATGTTTGTTAACGATATACATCAATGACCGGAAATCAAATGATTTCTCACGTGGTCGACCTCAGATTATTTATTCTCATTGTGTAGAAATGTACCACGGTGGTCGGTGAAGACCTCGGGTTGCATCAACATGTTTTGGTTCACTTGTCAGTTGCTCTTGTTGCCACTAGTTGACACCATCCACCATATATGTTGC
Organism: Pinus taeda; assembly: GCA_000404065.3. NCBI lineage: Eukaryota > Viridiplantae > Streptophyta > Pinopsida > Pinales > Pinaceae > Pinus > Pinus taeda. Next base: position 18,082 of record APFE030830790.1, on the reverse strand, counting down.
AGTTCTTCATAGCGACATCTTATAGCATCTTAGTTATGATGTAGTATCATCATGTTCATTTGGTACCATTGGGATCATTTTTTAACATTAGTGATCAGCTTCATCTTTCAACATCACTGATCGTCTTCTTATATGTCATATTCAGACATGTAATTTTTCGATCACGATCCGATGATCCATTATGTAGTTTCAGTTCTTTGTACTTGTATACATATTGGTTCCGCTTGTACTTGATATGTAGACATGATTTACTTTCTTTGAGCATGGGTATGCCCACCTCAAACAACATTTTCTTTCTGATCTCTTTTTGATGGCTTGGCAAGCTTAATTCTAGTGAAGTCCTTCTCAGTTTTGACAACATTCTTGCCATACACTTAATACATTCCAGCCATCATGTACTGCTTCTAACCTCATATATTAGGGGGTACCTGTTATAGCAGCATTTCTCACCCTTGGTATTTGTGATGCTTGGTTTATGGCCTAGGGAAACCCCTACACCAGACTTGGTCCAAATATATTAAAAACAATGTTTTATTCCCTGTATGGTACTTTTCCCTGAGATAAAAGTGCGTACATGCGAGTTAGTCAATACCCAACCCCTGTATATGTGTTAAAACACTTAAAAATTTAAATTTCCTTAATTAGGGGCGGAGCTCATGGGCTTTAATTGTTAATTACCTATTATTTCTCGTGGCCTAACTGTTTCGTAGCTATTTCCCAACTAAAAAACTAATTGGGAGAAGTACAAAAAGACTTCTATTAGAAGGCCTTAAGGAGGAGAAGAGATAGAGTTATTATATTGAGATTATCCAGGACTAAGTCTGATGAATCCCTGTGCCTCATGCACTTCCCCAAGCTTTAGGAAACCCTTGTTTCCTTAATTACAGATATTCTCTCTCTTGCTTGAGATATCATGGTGTTGGTTATGGAAGAAGATTGTTCAAGGCTAGGATAGGAAGAATCTGGAGGATGGTTCTGCTTGGAGCTAGAAGAAGAGGACTCACATGAATTCTCTACATGTTATTTATAGCTTACTGCAATAAAAGAAATGATGTTTTATTTTCGAAAATAACTTTTTTTATGCATCAAATTGTTTTGTAATTCATGTATCAATGTTGTTCTGATGTATAACTGATCATTAGCTTATATCATACAAAGTCAAATTTTGTGAATATGTTTTACTTCTATACTGCTATGTATGTTCGAATTGAACAATTTTCAGGTCTGAAGAACATCAAGAGTTGCGGAGGGTCTAAACGATTTGGGAGCTACTCGAACGAAGGAAATTGGGTACGATTGCTCTCATGTAGTTTGTTTATATGAGCATTTTACTTGAGTTGTATGAGTGTTTCTTGTTGTAGTCTGCTTTTGCTCTGTTGGGGTTCTAACCCAAAGCCCTAGGGTACTTATTCTTGTAACAAAATTCATGACTCTGCTGGGGATAACAATCTTGTTATTCCTAGTTTGGATTGTTTAGTGTCAATCAAGTCTCACTCTTTGGTTCTTTTGCTTTTACAGTCTTATTTGGTCTACTAAAGTCTCAGACCTTAAGTCTGATATTTTTTATCTGGCTTTGTTTTTTACTTTTCTTATAAATCTTTGTATATGCATTTTATTCTATTTACAGTAGCATACACATGCTTATTTCTGTGAAGTAAACTAGTGTATACATGAGTTTCCTTTATGATAAGCGTGTGTACATGCCTCTGCGCTTGAAGATAGTCACGTATACCATTTTTTGCATTCTTTTTTCAAATCTCTTTGCCCAGAAATATTTATTGCCTGGTCTGCTTAGTCTCTGAGTGGTCAATTTCTATCTAAAGAATTTCATTATTCTACGAGCTTACTGTTTCGAAGTCTCTTCCTCATTGAAACGATTTGGCCTAGGTTTTCTTTTTTGAGTGAGTTTGTAATTGGTGTTTTGGCACAGAAGACTTCGTTCAGAAGTTCTTGATTGTTCTAGTCCTCCAGAAGAGTATATTGTATTCAATCTCAGTTTCAACCTCAGTTTTTGGTCTACTTTCTTTGCTTTCCATCATTTTGTGGCCTTATAGCTTTTCATCCATTTTGAAAGTCTTTTTGACGAATTTGAAAGTATTTATTTCCTGGCTTCTTAGTCAGTTTGTCAAGCTCTTTTCCATTGTTTCAGTCGTTTAGTACAAGTTGAAGCCTTTTTTCTCAAGCTTTCATTCATTTTCAGGTTTGTAATTTGCAAGGACTCCTTGTGCTCTTCTTTCGGTCTTTGAGTTTTAGTGGCATTTAGAGTGATTTCAAAAAGTTGTTTTGGTTGTTTCTTGAAAAACAAAAGATCTCAAAAAACATTGTTTTTGTTTTCTTTTTCCAAGTTTGATTTTGTTTTCTTTTGATTTTTGAAAGTGAATTGCAATCTTTTATGTCCTTCTTGTTTGGAGAGAATTTTGTATTCAAAATTTGTATCCTCTTCAATACTTAAGTTGGCTCATTAGTAGTTATAAACAATTTCTTTCATTTTTTTTTAGAGTGATTTAGGATCTTGCATCTTCATTACACCTTGCATTAGGGTAGTTTGCATCATTAGAGAATTAGTAGTATGTTTAGTTTTTGCATGTGTGAAGTGTGTTTCAAGAAAATAAAAGAAAAAAGTATTTTTCTTTATAGAAGTTTCGTAGAACCCATGTAGAGATCTCTTTTCATTGAAGAACAAATGATTTCATTCATCTAGATAGTTTTTCATTGATTTATTTTGCATCCTACAAACATTGTTGGTTTCACTTCCATTTGTACCCTTCACTTAAAAGAACAACCATTAAAATCAGGTGCTTAGTTAAAATAAACTAGAACTTTTGTATTTTCATCATAATACACCAACAAGTTTAGGTTTATTAGGGCCTTGGATTAGGTGAGAGGAGAGTTAACTCTCCAAGGCCACCCTAAATTACAAAAAATAGAAGTTTTATTAATGAGTGAAATCCAATAGAATTTGGAAGACTCGGAAAGCTCCATGACTGGGAGTAAAGCATGAGGGTTAGTGAAGATAAGGACGAGAGATACTCTCTCTCTTACTTGTCAAATCCTACCTCACGACTCTTTTGCCTAGCTTCTAACACAAGTTGGTGACCATAGTTTCCTATCGTAGGAACCACATAGGTGGCTGCAGAGGGGAATCATGTGGCACCTGAGGTTGACATTGTATCATGTTCAGTAGTACTTCTGGAGCGAACCCTTCTGAAGCTTGAGGGCTTGCACCAGCAAAGGCTATTGTCTGGAGGTCAGTGTAACTAGCTTTGATACCTTCACTAGTAGGCCTAGGGCATAATTACCCCAGTCTATTTTTGAAAGGCCTTTGTTATTAGCTTTCTTGTATTTTGGTGTCCGATCCTAATCACCTAGAGTGGAAATACTTGAGAGTTGTTTGGTTGATGATATATATAGGGACATTTTAGTGAGTGTTCTGTGCTCCTATTCAGCCTAGCTTTATAATTTTTTTGAGTCTTTAAGTAGATCTTTTAATTATTTCAAAGTGGCTAACCGACCATCTCGATGGTCCAGGAGACTTCATGGGCTATCACCAACGAGTTTGAAGCCTTATCCTATAAGGAGCAGGAGTGATTATGCCAGTGGTTTCCAACCAGTGGCAACATATGCATTGGATATTGATCCTCTGCTTGGGGGCATTAGTTCACAAGATAGACTTGGTACCAGTATAGAGTTAGAGAGGAACACACCAGTTCTTTCTTGAGTACTCTTCTAGTCAGAAGATAGTATTGAAGTAGAAGATATTTTAGAGTCAGTTGTAGCTCCAAATTCTCCTCTCTCTCCTGACCATCTAGATGTTTTGTTATACATTCGAACTCTGACTCATAGGCCTTTGAGCTCAGGTTTACATACATTTATTCCTTCAATGACCATTGTTAGAAGCATGGCATCTACGATGAGTGTTGCGAGCATGCAGACTCCCATATCTGTACAAGGGGGAGTAACTATTTCCATCCCTTCTAATCTCCCACCATGACTATATTTAGGTCTACTTCCATTCCATCAACAAGTGGAAGTTCTCAAGCTACTGCATCAAGTTTTGCATTCTTCCCTTTTGGAATGTCGTTTCAAGGTATTCCTTTAATTCCTTTGAACATACCATCGACCGCCTCTACATCCATGATGAGTGAATCAGCTTATTTTCATGGTTTCCCTTTGGGAAGTGCTCATATACCACATTCCAATCTAACAATAGTGTCAATGCCTTTTCCTTTTACAAGTCAAGGTAGTAACCCTTCTAGAGTTGGACAAACCTTGCGGTTAGTGGGATAGGAGCTAGGAATCAATTTTTTGGCCAACAAGGGAACGTGTCATATTCTTCAGTTAATTACTTTCAACATTTTCCACCCTTTTCTAATGCATGGAACCTTTATTAGGGGCTCTCAGCTCCTTCCAATACCTCATTAGGAGTAACTTCACTGGTTATGGAGGATTTTTGGCAGGAGTTGGTCAAACTCTGAATTTTGCTGGACCAGAAGGATCAAGTTTTGGTTTAGTAGGCTCTACAAGTTACTTTGGGGATCTTGGTTCCTTTAAAAATCTAGATCATTCTTTTTAGACCTTTGGGAACCCCGTCCACACTAGATAGAATTGCCAAGGCCTCCCACGACTTCCTTTTCTGGCCACACTTAATTTTCCAAACTTAACTAAATTGAAAAATGATCTAATTACGTACAATTTGGCTTGGCCTCCGGTCCCAAATAAACTTCCCTTGGATATTCCAAAATTCGAAGGGAATAATAGCAAAGACCAAGGAGACCATGTGACCACATTTCACTTAATGTTTCTCATCCAACTCCCTGATAGATGATTCGATCAGGTCGAGGTAATTTCAACACACCCTAATTAGAAATGTGGCCAAATGGTATTGGTGGGCCCTAGTATTGCAGCAATAATGTTTCAACTACTGGGACTCCCTTCTTTAATTTTATCAACCCGGTAGTTCGTAACAAACTTGGAAGCGACAGTGTTGTATGCACAAGTACTAGCTCTTACCGAAGCTATCACTTGGTCAGCTGGCACAAGTCCGCTAGGGGCTTAAGCCAAATTTTATGTGCTCTGAGAAGAATATTTTTAACTAATGGATGGAAGCTAACTTGAAGGAAGCTAATCTACTTGCGGAAGGAAACTGAAAAGCTGGAAGAAAACACAAACCCTAGCAAACCCTAATTTTACTAGCTAGCCCTACTGATGCGAAAAAGAGGATGCAAGCTACTGAAAGAGATGCCATTACTTCTAAGAAGGTAAAATACATGTGTCTAAGTTATCACTATCTGAAGAAAACATCTTTTTGTATTTTTGAATAAGTTGCCAGAATTATCATGCATGTGCATTCACTGTTTTTTACTGTGCAGGGGTGGATCGGCAAGAGAAAATGCTTGGAAGAGGTCGGAAAGGTTCAGAGAGGGCCTAAGGGGTCCCTAACACCCTTCCAGAGAGTCGCACAGAGTTTGGCTATCAAGAAACCTCATTCGTGAGCTTCTACAGGAAGTCTGCAGGTGTTCTACAGGATGTTCTGGAATTTCTACAAGATGTTCAAAAATGGGATTTTGGAGGATGGATGGAGGGAGAAAGATGAAGGGTGGATGGAGGGAGAAAGATGAAGGAGTGAGTATGGAGGTGAGATAATGGTGTGAGAAGGTCAAATTTTTGGTGGATGGAGCTGAGGAGTGATAAGGACGGTTGGACTTGTTCAAGGAGAGATAAGGCAATGCTACACAATAATATGGAAAGTAGGTCAACATGAGGGAACGTGGCAAAGGTAAGGGAAGGATATGAAATGGAGGATGAAGTAGGTAGGATTGATGGAGTATGGGTAGGTAAAGAAGGATAACAAGTGCTCTGCAAGTTGTTTTTCAAAAAAAACAAACAAGGACTTGGAAAATCAAAGACCTAGTTACGTTAGTCTATTATGACCTAGATAACAACAAAGAAATGGAACAGAAGTTTATTTTCAATGAAACCCACTAAAATAACTATGAAAATAAGCAATCATAACCCTAAGCATGCAACCAAAAACTGATATCAAGTTGAGCAACAAAACATCGAACACTACTAATTGCATGGGTAAACAAAGACAATGTTTTTGTTGGTAGCAATGTCACCTTCGTCCCAGCTTGCGATCCCACTGAGGGAGAGGTGAGATCAGAGGTGCTTGATGGCCTTTGTCTTAAGTTCTTCTCTGTTATTAACCTATCAAATGAATCTGAACATGAAAAACTACTTTAATTGTCAAAAGCAACCTAAGTAACAAAACAAGATTTTAATTTAAATATCAGATTGTATTCCAAGAACGCAGCAAAAACACATAAAGGTAAACAAAGGAGGTACTGGGCACCTGAGATGGGCCCAACCCCAAGAGCTACAACCTCCTAAGAGAGATTAGAGCTGGTGCAAAGCTGGATTCAACTTTATTGATCAAAAGAATAGTTACATTCCAAAAACTGTCCACAAAGAAAACTTGAAAATGTGTTGAAATGCAGAGCTAAACTACTGCCTACAAAAAGACTAAAATCGAACTACAAAATAGCTAAATTGTGCCTACAAAGTGACTAAATACTGGCTAACCTAAATGAGGCCCTAAACATTCTTATTTATACAAATTGAGGACCCCAATAGTCCTCCTAAACTTTAGGGACTCAGCTGCCCAAAACTTGCAGTTAACAGTAGCCCTACTTGACTTACTTGGCTGCCCTTGTGATAATCGATTTGGTGGCCCTTGAACTCCAAGCTGATGGTGGAGAATTCAAGGTAAGGGCCCATAAATTAAGGGGACACCTTCCTAAAAATCCTCTCCACGAATTTGGCTTCCAAGTGCTCATTTAATCCTTTGATTTTGTCTCCAAATTGACCAAAACATTGCACAAAGCACCCATTAGGCTTGTTGGCATAATGACTAACCCAATTAAATCTATTAACATAAATATAATAAAAAACATGCAATAAACTAATGAGAATGGTGGATTAAGTCCAATTAGGAGGCTGAATAAGCCCATATAATTATCCATTTTTGAGGCTCATCATCATCCCCCTACTGAAAGTGTTGCTCATCCTCTGAGTAACTAATATATCTCTTCATCTCTGATGGCCCTGATGGCCTCCTTGTCATGCCAAGCTTCTAAAGTGGTTTCCTCTTCTCGGTCATGAAACCATGTTTTCTCTCTGCTTCTTCCCACTACCTGTGCTCCTTTTCTTGTAGCAATTTTGTTAGTGCCTCAACCTTAGCCTACAGCTTGTCCTCTCTCTGCTATTCATCAGATGTTTCCTTGTCTTTCCTTCTTCTTGTGATTGTTTGGCCGCCTTTCCTCCAATTTCTTGGTTTCTCTTAGCTTAGCCCGAGCTTCCTGTAGAGAATTCTCAGCTTCCTGTAGAACTGTCTCAGCTTCCTGTAGAACTGTCTTTGAGTCTATCATCTTAATTTTCTCTCTCTAGGTGAAGGCTTTTGGCTTCCTCATTCATAGATGATGGATCTATTTGAAGGAGACTCTTCCTTTTTTTAGCTATGGTGTCCTTAATTGTGATTGGCTCCTTTGACTATGGCTGGGGTCTGCCAACTTTTATCCGCATGGTCATTCTTGCCTTAAAGTACATGGAAGGCTCCCTTTTTTGCTTCCCTTTTTGCTGTGGAGATGTTCTAAGGGTGGCTAGCACAGCTGCTACCTCCCTAGCTAGAATCTCAGGAGATTCTTCCTTCTCTTTCCCTTTTTCCAGACTTTCAGTAGAAAGTCCTGTGTTGACTATTTTATGGCTTCCTATAGAAACGACCTTCTGGCTTCCTGTAGAACCAGTTTTCACTGTTTTGGCCTGCTTGGCTGGGGGTGCCTTCTCCTCTAGTTTTGTTGTGGCTGCCTTGGGTGTGCCCTTGCTTGCTTGGACTTTTTCAGTCCTCTCTACCCTTATTTTCAATCGTTTCTCCCTTGGTGTCTGTGTCATTTTTCCACCCACAGTTTTGGCCTCAGCAACTTGGCCTTTCTCTTGTTTCTCTTCTTGTCCTTGCTATGGTGGTCTACCCTGGGTTTCCTAACCCTTGGCTTTCTTTTCTACCTCAATGTGATCCTTCTCCTCACGGCTGGAGGAAGTGAGTTCCTCGGCCAGAATTCAGATATCATCATTCTTGGAAATATTGAGAAAAATCTCCCAGGAGAGAGGGACATTATAGGTATGGAGGGCATCTTCTACTAGAAGCTTGATAAGCCCATGATGGGCCAGCTGGTCTGGTGTCCCTTCCTTCAATTTTGTGCCACACTCAATCAATGATTGTAGGAGGAAGTAGGGGATGCTTAACTTTTGTTCTGTGGGTAAATCCATATTATGCCTGAGTTCAGTTAGCAACTGAAAGTGATAAACGTACACAGTACTGAACCACCCCTCATAGGTAATATATTTCATGATCTGAAGGCTGACCTCGCTCTAAAATGGTTGTAGGCTAGCTCTCTGGACCCTATTCTTATCCTCTGAAAATTGTTCCTCTGGTAGGAAGAATTCATTTTTGGCCTTTTGGCCCAATTTCCTTTCCTCTTTATCCCAGGGTATCCCCAATGGCAGATCAGTGACTCGACTAATGAGTTGTGGGTTGAGCTTTAGGGTCAATCCTCAGAAATTTACAGTGGCCAGTGTCTTTGATTTAGGCTGCAGGGACCTTAGGAACTTCTCAGTTATCTCATCATTGTGACCTTGAATTCTATCACAGAAGGTCATCCAATTTGCACGGGTAAATAGGTCTACCACCTCAGGAGTTTCTCGCAATTTGTTGGAATCTGAAGGTTCGTTTCTGATAAACCATCCTGGCATGGTGAAAAATTCTCTGTTTTGGCTTGTGCTCTGATCAGAAAGGGAATTTTGTGTATGGTTTCCTCCCCAGAATGTTGAAGACAATATCCCTCAGGTGTTTATAGGTCACTTTGTATCAATTCCCTGGTTACAATGTTGTTGCTGCCCAAAACTCGACAGTCAAAAGGGAATTAGGCTCTTACAGACAGAGTGCAAAGCTTAATGTTTATCCCCACCCACATAAAAATCACATTCTTTACACACAGGCTTACCCTTATAGTGGTTTTATCGTTTCTATACGAGGAATTTTCTAACAGGAACCGTCGAGGAGAATTAGATGCAGAACCCACTGAAAAATTCCATGTATCACACAGGCAAACTGTTGGCATTATGATGCATTTGTTGTACTTGATGGAAACCCACTCATAGAAGATCATCTCACTTAGTTATAACTAGATGAATATTCAAGAAGAGATATCATATGTGACTGAATGACTGGGGTGCAGGACAGCTCAAAGGAATCAGATGATAGTTCTACGTGTGACAAGTTAGCTTTTCCATCAAGTCCATAGTTCTACGTGTGACAAGTTAGCTTTGCCATCAAGTCCAAAGGGGGAGATTGTTGGCATTATGATACAAGTGTTGTCCTTGATGGAAAATCATCTCAGATGATAAATTAGAGTGCAGAAAAGTTCACGCACTTTTATGCGGAGAAAAGTTTATTTCATGTGGAGAAAAGTTCACACACTTTTATGCGGAGAAAATGTTATTTCATGTAGAAAACGTTCATGCAATTTTATGTGGAGAAAAAGTTTCTGGAGAAAAGTTCACGCACTTTTATGCGGAGAAAAGTTTATTTCATGTGGAGAAAAGTTCACGCACTTTTATGCGGAGAAAAGTTTATTTCATGTAGAAAAAAAGTTCACGCACTTTTATGTGGAGAAAAAGATTATTTCATGTGGAGAAAATTTCACGTACTTTTATGTGGAGAAAAAGTTTATTTCATGTGGAGGAAAAGTTTATTTCGTGTCGAGAAAATTTCACGCACTTTTATGTGAAGAAAAAGTTTATTTCATGTGGAGAAAAGTTCACACACTTTCATGGTTGGTTCATGGTATTGGTCCGACAGTTTTTTGATCCTATGGTTTTGGTCTGTGGTATTGCATCCAAAAGTGTTGATCC
>APFE030830783.1:7665-37020 GCA_000404065.3 Pinus taeda | reverse complement strand
ATGAAGAAATGAAAATACAGAACATATAATAAACAAGGAAGTACTAATCCTATAAAATTTTCCATATTTAGTATTTTACAGATATTTCCATAACTTGTAGTAATCTAATCACATTTTCAACTAAAATGAGGTTTATATACAATTAATATTATCAAATATAAGTATGATATACTAAATAGCTTTTAATTTTTTATATCCAATTGAATTATTTTCATTCAATGAATTTTTTGAAATTTTATTGGTTATTGAATTTCTATTTCAACGAGTATAATTATTTTCATATGGTTTATTTTATTTAAAATTTTTCTTTTGCAATATTTTGGTAGGTGTAAATATAATTATTTACATATGTAAATGACATATTGTTGGAATATGTAGCTAGGTTCAATCTTTATAATGACATGTAATCATGATTTTATGTATTTGATGTAAAGATAAAAAATAAATTTATTATTGTTATTCTTGAGGCATGAGTTTGATGCTAAGGGAAATCTATTTTGAGGTTAAGAACTCATTGAGTGTTTCTAGGGCTTGTCATTGAGTCTACAAGTCAATTGAGTCATTGTCATGTATTGAAGACCCATTTGGGCAAGTTACATATTGAAAAGAAAATTTATTTGAGTCAAAAGACCCTCCAATATCTCGTCAAGATCAAAAGATCAAGTTATCCTATGTGAAGAGACAAGTCAGCCTAAAGATAGCAATTCATACCCCTTAGAAGCCTTTAAATAAGAAGGAACTCGATCTCATTTGGACACACACACAAGAAAATTCAATCTCCAAAATATAAAATCTGGAAAAGGAAGAAAAAGAAGAAGAAGAGAAAGATCGAAGTTTTGGGCCTCTCTCTCTCTCCCTCTCTTGTGTTAGGTTTTACACAGTTGTTGGGCTAGTCGAAGTGCTAGAAAATTGTTGTGTAGAAATTGGTGTTAGAATTGCAACTACTCAAGAAATTTAATCTAAAATCAGGAGATACAATTCAACTCTACCTATTTGCGGAAATTAATTCATAATTTAGAACAATAATCTTAGACACGCAATAAGAAATAAGACACACGCACAATAGTTTTTCTAGCGGAAACTCAACTAGGAAAATCCCCTCAATCATCTTTTCATTAATCAAATGAATATAGATGTATTACAAATGCTTACTTGCACTAAGCACAACTTGTGAGTGAATAAAATTTCTCTCTGCTGAATGAGAAGTTCTAACCCAGACTTCATTAATTTCTACTTTTGCTTGAGCCCCTATTGCCTTGCATAATTCCTGATGAATTAGCCCCTATTTTTCAGGAATTTTCCTCAAATTAACTGTGCAATTCCCAAGGTTTGATCATTTAATTGCATGCAACACTTGTACACTCAAACTAGTTTACAACTGCTTGTTACATTGCCTTGGAATCTCCACCATAGCTAAGAACTCAAATTATTTGCATGCACTAGCTATTTTAGAATGATTAATCAGTTAATTAGATGACCACTGAGTTAGATTGTCAACCCATTCTACAACTGACCTTCCACTAGTTCTTCCAATTGTTAGAACTAGTTTAACTAAACATAACTAGATATAACTTAACTTGATTACTAAAATTTAGCAATCACACATTCTTAATTAAATTCCAATCCCTCTAACTCAAATTTACTAAGCTAACTATGTGACAAGATCCATGTCACACAAGTTAACTGCATCCAATTTGTCTACGAATATGGAACTTCAAATTTTCTCAATTCTGACCAATGCAAAGTCAAAATTGGGACATTCTTGCTGCACTTCTCAATTCTCCCTCTCAGTAAGAAAAGGATTATCACCACACCTATCTTGCATCTATGGAATTCAAACTTCCCTCTTGAAAAAGCCTTTGTAAAGATGTCAACATCTTGTTTCTTTGTCGGAATGTATTATAGCAACATTATCCTACTTTGCACCCAATCCCGTAAATGATGATACCATATATCTATATGCTTGGATCAATCATGAAATACCAAATTCTCAAAGAGATTAATACAACTTTGATTATCACAATAGATCATAGTTAGATCCATTATATGACCAAATAGTCCCATAAGTATCTTTCTCATTCAGATCGCCCTCACATGATGCTTGACTTACAAACATGTATTATGCTTCTGCTGAGTTGAGCACCATAGATCTTTTCTTCTTGTTGTACAATGAAATTGTTGTATACCCAATAGTAAAAATTCCACTTGATGTACTCTTTCATTCACATTGACACCCTAGCCAATCTACATCTCTGAAGCCACATAGCTTCACTCGCTCTGTCTGTCTGTACCATAATCCATATTTGGTAGTACCTCTGAGGTATCATAAAACATGCTTCGTTTCTTTCCAATACAATTTGGTTGCCCTAACCATAGCTTGGCTCAGCTCATTGACTGCATAACACATGTATGGTCATGTGTTCACAAGATACATGTATGAACTCACTAATTGTTGGTAAATGGTAGCATCCTCCTCTTCACCTGAAGTGGAAATATCCTTTCTCTAGCTAGTTGCTAGAGGTGTCTCCATGGGCTTACAACTATCCATACAAAATATTTGCAGTATCTTGGTGACATACTTGTCTTGAAACACAAACAATTCCCCATCACCTTGCTATACTTCTAGCCCAAGGAAGTAGTGCATGAGACCCATGTCCTTCATTTGAAATTCCCTTGAAAGGTCCTCCTTGCAAGATCTGAGCAAGTTCTCATCACCTGTTAATATTAAATCATCAACATATAGAACAACGATAAGCAATTTATGTTCTACCAAAGTATGATAGAGGTTCGAATCTGCTTCAATTTTGGTGAAGCCCAAACAAGTGAGATAACTGTCAATCCTGGCGTACCAAGCACAAGGTGCCTATTTGAGACCATAGAATACTCTTATGAATTTTCACACATGAGACTCTCGATCAAATGTATAAAAACCTTCTAGTTTCTTAATGTACACTTCCTCATTAATAACACCATTGAGAAATGTTGTTTTTACATCCGTCTGGTGGATCTTCCACCACATTTATGTAGCTGGTTCAAGAATTGATCTAATGGATGAATACCTTGCTACGGGAGAAAGGTTTTCTTCATAGTCAATTCCCTCAATTTGGGAGAATCCTTTGGAAACAAAAATGGCCTTATGCTTCTGTATGCCTTCATTTTCTACATGCTTAAGTTTGAAAATCCATATCGAACCCACAACTAATTTATCCGCTGGTCTTGGGACCACTTCCTAAACATTTTTCTTCACGATGGATTTGTAATCTTCCACCATTGCATCAACTAAAATAGGTTTCTCAACTACTTCATCAAAATAGGATGGCTCAGTCTCTACAAGCTCAGTCATTAGGTTCATGCAACTAATGCACCTCTCAGATGACCTCCTTCGCTTGCACAAATTTGAGGGAGCTCCGACATTCTCCCTCACATCTTGCACTAGTCTATCAACTTCCTTGGTTCTTTTCCTCCCTTCTCTGGATGGTTCTGCTTGAGTGGATGTCTCCGCTCTCTACTCCTCTATTTGTGGTTACTCCTCAACATCTTGAGGCTCCTCCTTTGGAGCTAAAATTTCCCCTTCTGTTGGGATCTGAATCTCCCTCTTAAGAGAGCACCACATCACTTTCTCCTCATTAAAATTTACATCCCTTCACACAAATATCATTCCGAGGGAAGGTAAGTACACAAGAAAATTGTGTGGAGTTTCAATGTAACCAAAAAAAATCTCAACTTTGTAGTCAGCTCAAGTTTCTTCCTCAAATCTTTGGAGACATGGCAGTAAACAAAGGCTCCAAAAATCCTGAAATGTGACACATTCAAATTTCTCCCGATAAAGCCTCCTCTAGTGTAATCATACCAAGAATCCGATGAGGACTTCAATTCTGCAATTAGACTATTATGTTACATGCCTCTTCCCACAAATGTAGTGGTATGCCTTGGTCATGTAGCATAGCTCTCACAGCTCCCACAACACTTTGATTCTTCCTCTTAGCTACCTCATTCTACTATGGGTTGTGGGGTGATTTCATCTCTCTTCAAATGCCTTCTTTCTCACAAAAATCCTTGAAGTCATTCGAAATATATTCCTCTCCATTGTCACTCTCGAGAGCCTTCACCTTCTTGTCAGCCTCTTTCTTAAGTAGTTCCTTGAATTCTACAAAATTTGAGAATGTCTCATCCTTCTTCCACATGAAGAAGATCCAACACTTCCTTGAGAAATCATCAATAAAAATAATAAAATATTTGTCTCTGGCATTGGAGGTTATCGAGAAAGGTCCATAAACATCATAGTGGGATTTTTTCAAGACTACATGTGCTTTACTATCTTGTTCATGGAATGTGGATTTCACATACTTCCCTAAGGTACAAACCTTACATATATCTCATTGCTCAAGTGAGCCTTGGGGAAGGCCAATGGTTATTTGTTGCATAATTTTTAGGGTGCCATGATGCAAATGGCCCAATATTTTGTTCCAAATTTCACCGACATCATGGCTCTACATTTTCTTTGCCTTACTACTTAAGGTAGTGCAATCTTCCACATCCAGATTGTACAGATTATTCACACAAACCCCGATCTGGTTCTCATGTCCAGTGGCTATGTGTCTTAGGAATTATTTCCCTTTACTAAAGATCACATCATAACCATGGTATTCCAAAACTGCTAGAAAGATGAGATTCTTATTTAGGCCTGGAACAAACATGACATCTCTGAGGCGAAGAAGGGATCCTGAATACCTCTTAAAGGTTTTTGTACCAATTCTAGTAGCACTGTACCTTCCTTCATCCCCAATCTAAATATGCATGTGGAGATCTTTCTCCTCCAGGTCACTAAAAAACTCTCTACACCCTATCATGTGGAATGATTCACTTGAGTCCAAGTACCATGAACTCCTCATCATAGTGTTGGCCATGCATGTGATAAGGGTGAAGTATAGCTCAAACTATGAAGCAAATGCTTCACCTACTACTCCTCCTGAGTTATTATTGCCATACTATTTGTGTGGACACTTTGCAGCATAGTGCCTGAATTCATGACAATTGAAGAATTTTATTTTGGACAAGTCTCTCTTCTTGCCACCTTGACTGGATTTTGGTTTGGTTTGAAATTTCTTCCCTTTTCCCTTCTTCCCTTTTCCAACCAATGCAAAATTTTATTCATTCTCTCTCCTTGATTAAATTCCATCTCTAGCATTCTATCTGATCTCTTCTTGTACCAAATAAAACCACAACCTTCCCAATTTGGTAATTTATCCCTCCTGTTAACCGAGTCCTAGTAGATTTTCCAACTTTTGGGAAGACCTAGAAGAGCTAGGCTCACTAGGTCATCTTTTGCAACATTCACACCAACCCCACCAAGCTCATCCCAAACTTGTGTGTCTCGTGAGATATTGCAGAATAGTTTCATTATTCTACATCTTGATATTTCAAAGTTTGTCTTTGAGGGCCAATTTTCTAAGTTCACTGTTATTCTCAAATATCTATGTCATTTCCTTTCAAATTATGAAAGGATTTTCTTTACCATAGAGATTTGAGACAATATGGTCTCGTACTCCCTCCAATATTATTCTCCTTGCCTTGGCTACATATTTCTTTCATTGGGCTAGGTTTTGGGCATCAGATTCCACTGGTTTTGCAAAAAAACTCTTGATGTATTGTAGCAAGCCATTATCATCAAGCACCGCCTCTAGGTGATCCTTCCATGTAATGAAATTTGAGCAACCTTCCAAGGCATACTCTAATCTCAGTATATTGAAGGCATTCTCCCAACTTTGAAGATATCCTACTACACTAAAGCTGCAAATTCGAACCCCCTGAGGAGTAACTTCTAAATTCGTACTTTAATGTGAATCATGCTCTGATACCATGTATAAATTTGGTGATAAAATTGTAACTACTCAAGAAATTTAATCTAAAATCAACAAACACAATTCTACTCTACTGATTTGCAGAAATTAATTCACATATTCAAACAACAATCTCAAACATGCAATAAGAAATAACAAACATGCAAAATAGTTTTTCTAGGGGAACCTAATTGGAAATAATCACTCAAGCCTATTTACATTAATCAGATGAATAGAGATGTATTACAAATTCTTTCCTGCACTAAGCACAACCTGCAATTGAATAACCTGTCTCTTTTCTCAATGAGAAGCTCTAACCCAAAATTTGTCAATTTATGCCTCTGCTTGAGCCCCTATTTCCTTTCACAATTCCTAAATAATTAATAGCTATTTTTTAGGAATTTTCCTCCAATTTATTGCACAATTCCCAAGGTTTTATCTTTTGACTACATGCAACATCTGTACACTCAAACTAGTCTACAACTTCTTGTTACACTTCCTTGGAATCTCAATCACAACTGGGAACTCAAATTCTCTGCATGCATTAGCTATTTTAAGCTTCTTTATCAGTTAACTAGATGATCACTGAATTATACTATGATCCCACTGCAAAATTGGCCTTCCACTAGTTTCTCCAATTGTTAGAACTAGTTTGACTGAACACAACTGGATATAACAGAACTAGATTACTAAAATTTAGCAATCACACATGATTAATTGAAATCTAAGCCTTTTGACTCAAATTTACCAATCTAATTGAGTGATAAGATCCATATCACATAATTTAAATGCATCCAAGCTATCTGCTAAAAAATTGCTCGACAAGTCGAAGGGATGGAAAGTTGCTCGACAAGTCAAAGTGCTAGAAAGTTACTAGGAAAGTCGAAGTGTTGGAAAGTTGTTGGACAAGTTAAAGTGCTGGAAAGTTGTTGGGAAATTCAAAGTGTTGGAAACTTGTTGGGCTAGTCAAAGTGCCGGAATGTTGTTAGGTAAGTTGAAGTGCTGGAAACTTATTGGGTAGGATATAGTTGTAGAAGAATCTACTGGGTCGAAGTTGCAGAAGAACCAACTGGGTTGAAGTTGTAGAAGAATCTTCTAGGTCAAAGTTGTAGAAGAATATACTTGGTTGAAGTTGCAAAAGAAACTATTGGGTCAAAGTTGTTGAAGAATTTGTTGGAGGTAAAAATTGGAAAAGTTACTAGAAGAAAGGGTTTGACTTGGTCTTGGATAAGGGTCATAGGTGTTGGAATTCATCAATTGAAGTTTTATAATAAGAGAAGAATGCTTGCGGGTTTTCCTCTTAAATGGACAATTTTGGCCCTAATTGATTTCCTACATCTTGTTGTCCTCTTGTCTCATTGTTATATTGTAGAAATTCTGACTGTAGATTAACCTGATTATGCAATATAACTATAGCAAAATACTTAATCTACCTATACAATCAAACTTTCAGAATCTTAATAGATTTGAACAAGATCAAGCGAAACACATATAATAGAGAAGAATAATTAATACACATGAAACAGAGAAGAATACTCTAGGGAAAGCCTCAGCTAAAAACCCCGCTATCTGTATTATCATACAAGTGGAAATATATCAGGATTACACACAACTTTAGCTCTCACAGCTATCCAGCTCTCAGTACAATCCCTCACACTGCCCATAGACAGAATAGACTGCTCATATGCCTTCTCCTATGCCCTCCAAGCCTCATATTTCTTTGCACAATTTTCCCTGGGTGATCTAGCTGTAACCTGTGTGACACTGATCTCGCACACTGCTCCAACACACTATAAAAATGCACAAATCTCAAGGAAAATGAATTCCTTCTGCATGCAAGAGATTTTCTTCTAAGAAAATTCTTGCAGCTCATAGTACACTCTCCCTATCTTTAATCTCAACTGGGTCTTTTTCTGAATAGACATGCATGAGTTATTTATGAGAGAATCTTCAGTTATCTAGAGTACACTAGTTGCATGCATGCATGCATTAACTAACTGAACTCACAATTAGTTCCTCAAACTATTTGGAACTAATTTAACTGGACTTAACTAAGTTAAATAAGCTAACTAATTACAACTCAAATACAACTTATCCTTATCTCCTTAATTAAGGGATAATCTCCTTCATTTAAGGGATAATTGTTGCATGACTTCACAAAGACTTCTAGCTTGAATTTGTCCAACTAATTAACTCAAGATGAATTAATTAATTATTTTACAAGCAACTAGTGAGACTAAATTCGAATTTTAATTCTCATTTTTAATTCAAGGACAAATTAAAATTGGAATATTCTTGTTGCCACATTTCAACATATATATGGTTTGTTAGCTGTTTGATGTTAAGAACAAAACAATAATCAATTTGAAGAAGAATCTAATCAAGATAAGTAGAAACACGTCATAAGTAATTATCAAAGTAAGAGAAATCAACTAACCTAGCTGCCCTAGATTTCTCAACATGTAATCTGAGCTAAGGTGATAAGATAAGGAAATAAAACTTGAAGAAGGACAATCAAAATAAGTATTAATAAAGGGAGGACATCAAACCTTCAATAAGGATACTTAAGTGTCGATGCACAAGAAAATCATCCGGTAATCATCAAGAAGGACTAACCCTCTCATCATCTTGAAGGAAGTAACTAAGGAGTATCAAAGAAGACCTTAAAACCCTATCTCATTAGGTTTTCTACACTTGAATCATTATTGGGAACCTCGAAAAATAATCATATCAAGGAGAAGAATACCTCAAGGACCCTACCTCAACTCAAATAAGTACCACATTTTGAAGCATCTTGAAGTCTCTACATTCAAGGGAAGTAGGAGGAAGTATTTCCATCATCATCAAGGAATCAAGGTGATCTCCCTCCCTTTGAGTCAAGGATCACTTTCAAAGCATACTTGAAGGAAGGAATCTTCATCAAGAAGACATATTCCATTATCAACATCATCAAGAAAAGCATCAAGTTGAAGATTTCATCATCTAGGAGTATCTTCACTTGACAAGTAAGTACCTCTAAATTTATGTTTGAATATTCCATAAAAAATGACCTTATTTTGAAAGGAAAGCAACAAATTGATTGGGTCATTAAACTTTCTTGCATGGAAGAAGAGGATGGATTTCATCCTCATAGAAAATGAAGTCCTTGGACATGTTAAGGTTTTAATTATCTAACCACCAAAGGAAGAAGCTCAAGCTCTAGCGAAGTATATGAATGGGGAAATAAGGGCTTAAAAGATATGTATAGAATCAATCAAGTATTCCATCATCAATTATATAGAAAATTTGGAGAAGTCAAAATACATCTATGACACACTAATAGAAATTTTCTTCATAAGCACTGTAGGAGAAGTGATATGATTAAGATCTAATCTATATAAGATGAAGATTTCAAAGGAAGAAGGAATAGCCTCATACTTTATGAGGGTGTCAGAAATACGAGACAAATTGCAAGAGTCAGGGGAAATAATGTTCGATAAAGAAATGACCAACATAGTGCTTAATGCACTACCTGATGAATGTGGAAATTTCATATCAAGCATCTATGTGAAGAAGGAAGCCACCCCATTCAGTGAGCTTCAAGGAAATTTGTGATGTGGGACTAGTCGAGCAAGTTCAAGCATTTGTTTCCATGGCCAAGGGAAAGGAAAATTTGGGAAAAAGAAGAAGATACATATATCAAAGCTCCAATGCTATGTTTGTCATGAATATGGGCACTACAAGAGAAATTTTCCTAAACTCAAGAAGGAAAACAACAAAAGAGGAAGGGATGAATCCCATGTCAATGAAGAAGTTGAAGAAGCTAAAAAAAGAAATCAAATAAGGAGGAAGTTAAAGATCTCTTTTATGACCGAGATAATATCCTTCACTATGTTCTTTTCAATTTTTGTGGAAGATAGCTATCATGATAGGAAACATTGCTAGTACAATATGATGTGTTAGGAGATGAAATCATATTAAAAGCATACAATTAAAGAAAGAGCTCATGACATCATTGTAGAAGCTTGGAAGGATTGTTGAAGTACAAGTCTACATGGTTATAATAGTCATCATAGAAAGGAAGTAGCTCTTGGTAACCTCATTGAAAGCACAAGTAGTACTTATGGGTAGAAAAAATTCACCTAAAGGATAAATAGAGTTCATTTTTCATCATCATGAGGAATGAGCATTTGCAGGATGAGGATAATCAAGATCCTCTGTGGGAATCTACATTAGAAGGTTCACCTCTCTTGGAAGAAGAAAGTGTCTCACTGAGAATTCTGCCTTGTATGGTATGATAACATAAGGAATGCAACATGTCAAAATGGTTGAAGTACTTTCAATCAAGGAAAGGAAGTTGCAAAAGGAATTCTAGATGACCAAAAGGAGAAAAGAGGTATGTATGTATTTGATAGATTAATTCATGTCATCATATAGTTGTAGATAGTATGGTGTTGTAACGACTGCAACACCCTCCAAAATTTTGGCCTGTATCCAAACTTTGGAGCCTTCCGTGGTTTTTCCATTGATGGTTGTAAACATTTGGGCTCATTCCATGAACTCTTGTAGAGTCCTAATTTACACCCTCTTTCATGTCTAACTAGTGATCGTCTTTTGGCATGTTGATTTCCTTTCCATGCTTGTGGTCTTGTTCTAGAGATTTTGAAGGTTGATCTTTGTGTGCATGAGTTGTCGTCACTCTGTGAACATCGATTGTACTCACACACAAAGTTGTCATCAATGTCGTGCAAGTGTCATCATGGTCATTCAGAGGTCTATCTCACTGAGCACATGTTTGTCTTGGTGGTTCTTAGTGTCCTGTGGTCGATTCATGCTAAGTGTTTGATCATAATGTCACGTCTACACAAGTTCACTTGCTCTTGCACTTAGTCATTTTTCCTGAAAATATGTTGATCAGACAAACCCATTCAATCAGACCCCGACTGAGATGCACTCCATAGTCTTAGGTCTTAGTGACCCTGCTCTACTACCCAAAATTGCACAGTGCTTGATGTCATCCTCTGGGGCAACTGAATTGTGCAATATTGGAAGACTTGAGAAAGCCATCTGTCTCCCAGAATTTCTTAGAATTTATCTCCATGCCTGATCCACTTCGCACTTTCCTCAACAAAATTTATCAAACCTTCCTTTGGTAAACCAAAAGTCTACACTACATTATGCCCCGAGGATTCTCTACTCTCCAGAATTGCGTAGATGTGCCCAGTTGCCTGCCTTGCACTACCTATAGGAATTGTGAAGTCATATTGTGTCAGGCCTCCTACTGGATTGCTTTGAATTGTCCCTAAAAATTGAGTAGATTTGGTTGGTACACCTATTATTACTCTGCTCTGCATTTTTTCTAGAAACTGCGCAACAAATTCATATCCTACAATGTCTCTTAGAAATGTGTAGTTATGACCAGCAACTCCTTGTAGCCTGACATTCCCTCCTTTGGAAAATTACACAGAATTTGTTGCTAGTGTCTCTTGCTACTCAATTCTATCTACCTCAAAAAATTTACATAGATTCTTAGTTGGACCCTGAGTAACCTACCCAGTCCTCACCTTGAAAATTGCATAGAACTATCCAATAGTTCCCATGGACACCCTGTCATGTCTTCCTCCAAGGGATTACACATTTCTGTCTAGCTAGGTTCAACCTTGTAGTCGTCACTATTGTCCATGATTGTGAAATTTTTCCTCCTAGTGATCTTTGTGCAGGTTTTCTTGATAATACTTTGGAGCCTCTCATCTCAGCCCCAGATGTGCTCTGCGCAATTTCAGTCAGATCTGAAACTGAAAACAATGCATCATGCTAGACTAAGATATTTTTGGATTTGATGGCATCCTTTCATGAGTGAATTGCAAGAACAAGTACATTGATGGAACATGGCACGAAAAATAATGGGATGAAGAAGTGCATGTTAGAAGACTTTCTCACGACTGAACGAAGGTACGAAGAACATGAAGTAACTACCGAAAGGGATACATGTTTTTGAACCATCAACCAAATACCAAGGCCATCAAAGAACCCGAACCACTTTTCCATGTTGAGGTGAAGACATAACACACCGACAACACATCTATCACTCAAAAACATGGCAGATCGACACGGAAACCATAGTCAACCAATACATGTCTACAATGGCATGTTAGGTTGTGTCATGAATTGTTTGAACCACATCATTATTATGGGCCATACTTGTTGTAATGAAATGTAATGTAATTTGAACATCCAAGAGACGTACTTATGAAGTTGAAAAGTCATAGGAATTTTAACGGTCATGAGGGAAGTCAAAGAGTCACAAGGATCAAGCATCACCCTTGGCTATATATTACCCCCTCATTATATGAGCAATGGACGTTTCATCTTAGCTCCTCCCACGTATCCTTGAGAGTCTGTAGTATTTTCTTTGAGGAGTGAGGAGTGGCTCCAATGTCCCAGTACTGACGCTAGTGATGTATGGTGTACATATGTGTCTTGGAACTTTTCCTTAATTCAGAAGATTGTCTCAAGCTAGCACGTTTTCACGCATGTTTTATATCTATTTGTAAGACTATTCTTTAAATTTTTTAATGCATGTTTTCTTAACCTAAACTAAGATAGTTGAGTGATCTAAACTGGATCCATAAAAATACTCAAAGTGCTATAACTGTATCGAAATCATGACAGACTTCAAAAATTGTGAACAAAGAGCTATCAAGAAGACTTCTGGATAGTGGTAGTTTGTACCCAGTAAGGAATGATGAGGACCTTGGTCAAAGCATGCTAACTGAGGCCCATGGAGGCTGCGTAGGATGCAAACTAGCAATTGGGAAGTTCAGATTGGAAAACGAAGGCTATTTTTGATGCGTGATTAGCGCTTCACTTGGAAAAACCCTCAAGAAGGAAAAGCCCTGAAGTGCTCGGTCGCATGGGAAGCTAGAAAACCATAGGGAAAGTGATAAAGCAAAAGGCTGGCCCACGCTCCAAAATTGACGGAATATCAGAGGCATATTGGGTGGTAAGTAGATTTGGCAGGAGGACGAGTGATTCCATACATTGCATGACATGTTTCTAGCGGATGAGAGAGAAAACCTCCTCTCATTGCGGGCTAACAGTTGAGCAAGTCAACGACGCGATAAGAGCGAACACTGTAGGATCTAGGGGCTCTAGATATGACAACAAAGATTGCACCTAATGAGAAACTGTATCTAAAGGGAAAATAAGCTACAACACATAAAGTTTGAAGTCTGGTTTGATTGCTGAGTTGGCGGATGAATCATTACAAATCATAACTAAAATACCAAACTGTTTGAGGAAGAGCTGGCATATTTCATGAGAGGACAAGTGGCCACTTCCCTGTGAGATGTTCGTGATGTCGCAGAGGCAGGGAACTCCAAGCAAACAACAACAGGTGATCTGAAAGGGCAGAAGAGGAAGCGAACATTCATGAGACAAATTGGATCTAAGCCATGAATAGACATAGAACAGAACAAAGAGGAGGAGGAGAAGAAAGACTAGTGAGCAAGAGATAGTGAAGCAAGAAGCAGAAAACATAGAGCTGAGCTGACCTGTAGAGCCAAGGTAACATCGAGCAAATAGAACTAGGCTTGAGAGGTTCAAGCAATCCCTGTGAGGATATTTGTCGGGAATTGAGCACCACATTGGACTCATCCCATTAAAGACCAGAGAGGTCACAACTTGGTAAGGAAAGAGTTTGTGCACTCTAGTGGCTTGGGGAATCCAAGAACCACCCTACTAAGCATAATCTGTTTCAGGAGACTCAAATTGAGCTCCTCATTGTAAAAAAATTGCTTTAAAGACACAATAAGAAAAGGCCACCACTGAAATATGGATCTGAGATGTAGCCCAGGAGGATTGGGTGAACTCGTTGTTAATTTGTTGTGTTCTTGTATTTGCTTACTGTGTTTCTCTTACTGTTTTCCATTTTCTAGTGTCTGTGTATTTTCCAATCTAATTGATCTGTTGCCTAAGATAACATAAACACACACCAACATATGAGTTTGTAATACCTTCATTCATTAATTAATTAACTGAGATCACTTACGAGTGATTTTCATATCAAGTGGTATCAGAGCTCAAGGCTGTTAAGGTTAGACAAGCTTGTGTTGGATTTAGCTATTGAATGCTAACTATATCAAAGCTCAAATAAGGAGAAGGAGAGTTGGTCGAAACTAATCCTGAAATTGGGAGAGTCTATCGTCAGAAGACAATGTCAGAGGAAGGTTCTATGGGGCCATACCCTTAATTCATAGATAGTTTCCTAGCCATCAAAATCCATGGTAGAGGAAATGTATAGGGACTTTAGAAAACACAAAGATGAAGATTCATCAGGCTCCAAACAAGACAAAAGAGAAGACAAGTCTCACTTCCATGACCACTCAAAAACCAAAGGGGAAGAAGAAAGCTTTTTCACACCTCCTAATAGCCCTGAACATAAAATGAAAGCATATTTGATTAAACTAGATGTCAAATTTGATTTACCTATATATGATGGAGAGTTGAATGCAGAAAAGTTGGACAATTGGATTAGACAAATTGATGTTTATTGCAGAGTGCAAAATATCGATTCAGACAAGAGCAAGATTCAGCTAGAAAGCCTACACCTTAGAGGCACTGCCTTGGTTTGTTGGGAAGGCAGGACCCAAGCTAACCTGAATAGACATGGTAAGACTATTTCTGTCTGGAGTGAATTTGTTTCTGCAATCAAAAAGAAATTCTATCCATTGGCCTACATGAAACAAGCCATGATGAGCTGGCAAACTCTTCGACAGTTGAAAGGGAAAACTGTATAGAGATACACTCAAGACTTTAGAAAAAGAGCATTGATTCTAGGAATCTCATTAGACTCACCTGAGACTTTGTTGAAGTACATTGGTGGTCTACACAACTACATGAGGCACACTATCCTCATGTTTAACCCCACTATTATAGATGAGGTATCTATACAAGCTACTCATCTAGAAGCTAGAGGAAAGAATGGAAGTACAAAAGTTGGGGGATCATCCCAATCCACTGTAAGCAAGAATAAGGAGAAAAGAAAGAAGAAATGGAAAGCAAGGTAGGCTAACACTGCACAGAAAAGCAAGGCTTCATGCACCCACTATAAAAAGGATGGGCATGATGATGAGCACTATTGGATTTTGCATCCGGAGCTGAGACCTAAGAAGTTCGAGGGAAAGAAGAAGAAGATCGTTGCAGCTATTCAGAAAGATTTGGGGTCAGACTTGGGAGATGAAACAACTATTTCGGCCACAAGTATAAGAGATAATAATTCTTAAGAATCTACTGGTAATTCTGCACAATCTATTAATGATGAAGAAAATGAGAGAAAAATACATGAGCTTTTCCATATTTTGTTATTTCCAAACATCAAAAGATTGATACTTTGTTTGACAGTGGCTCACAAGTAAATTTAATTTCTGAAGAAATTGTAAAGAAGTTGGGATTAGTGTCTACACCTCACAAGAAACCATACCCATTAGGATGGTTAAATGATAAAGCACAACTACATGTGACTAGGCAATGCAAACTCAAGTTTTCTTTTGCGTCAGCATTTGTAGATGAGGTTGAGTTAGACATAATTCCTTTGGATATATGTGGAATTGTTTTAGGAAGTCCTTACTTGTATGACAGAAAAGCTATTTTCTATAGAGCCGAGAAAAAGTATCTACTTGTTAAAGATGGAGTCAAATACTTTGTAAGAGCTCATAAGCTCAAGAATAATTATACTCTCATAAACTTAGGGCAGATGAAAAGAATGATAAATTCATGCAAGCAATTCTTACTAATGGTTGTAAAGGAAAAGAAACCTGATAAAACCAATGTATTTGAGGGCTGTAATGCTAAACAACAAGATGATTTAGAAAAGGTTGTTTCAAAGTATGATATCTTGTTTCAAGAACCTAAAGGTCTGCCACCCAAAAAGGAAATAGTGCATGATATTATTTTGTAGCAAGATGCTCTATTTCCTAACATTGGCATGTACAGGTTGTCCACTTTAGAGAATGTAGAAATCAAGGTGCAGGTGCAAGAGTTGCTCGAGAAAGGGTTCATCTGATCTAGCACATCACCATGTGGGTCACCAACCGTTTTAGTGAGAAAGAAAGATGGTTCGTGGAGAATGTGCATTGGTTACCAAGCACTGAATAAGATAACAATAAAAAATTGTTATCCCCTTCCTCACATCGATGATCTTTTAGATCAATTGAAAGACGTTGTTTATTTTTCCAAGCTAGACTTGCATAGTGGATACCATTAGGTTAGAGTTGCAGAACAAGATGCATGGAAGACTGCTTTCAAAACAAAGAAGGGATTATATGAGTGGCTGGTTATGCCTTTTGGCTTAACTAATGCTCCTGCTACTTTCATGATATTAATGCATGACGTACTCAAACATTTTTTTGATGATTTTGTTATTGTGTATCTAGATGACATTCTGATATTTAGCAAAACGTGGGAAGAACAATTAAAGCATGTTAAGCAGACAATAGATGTTTTGAAAAGAGAAAAACTTTATGTTAAACTTTCAAAATGTGAATTTGGAAAAACATCTTTGAATTATTCGGGTCAAGGTCATGATTAGCTGTATGTTGTTGTGGATAGGTTCAACAAAATGTGTATTTTAATACCTTGTAATAAACATATTACAGCTGAACAAACTGCAAAATTTTTCTTCCAACATGTATGGGTTCATTTTGGATTACCCACTTCCATTGTATCTGATCGAGACACTCAATTTGTGGGAACATTTTGGTCAAGTCTGTGGGAACTGATGGACACCAAACTAAAGAAAAGCACATCTTTCCATCCACAAACTGATGTCCAGATAGAAGTAGTTAACAGGAAAGTGACCTACTTACTCAGGGTATATTGCAACAAGCATCCTAAGCTTTGGGATGAACATTTATGTTATGTGCAACATGCTTACAATGAAGAAAAACATTCTTCCACATAGAGATCTCCTTTTGAGACCTATTTTGGTTTCACACCAAGGTCTCCTTTGGATTTTGTCTTTGGTAAAGATACCGCAGTTGAGGGACATAGTGATGTGGACAAGGCAACTAGGTTCATTGAACATATCTAAGTGATCCACCAGGCAGTACAGGAACATTTGGAAAAGAGCCAAGCCAAATACAAGGCAAGGCATGACAAGCATCAGATGGAGCATAGTTTCGAAGTTGGTGACCAAGTCTAGTTGTATATCAGCAAAGACAGAATGCAAGGTGAAGGTAAAAATCTAAAGCCTATTAGGTATGGACTATTCAAGATACTTGAGAAGATTGGTGAGAATGCTTTTCTCCTTGATCTACTAGCTTACATGCACATCTACTCAGTTGTAAATGTAGATTGCTTGAGATTGTTTGAACCTTCACTAATTGAAGATCCTAAAGAGGAGAGTCAATTTCCTTCTATTGATGGCCTATTACTTGAATATCTTAATGAATTGCAGGAAGACACAGTTCTAGATAGGAAGGTGGGGACGATGCATGGGGGAGATGTTGAGTACCTCAAAGTTGGGCTCAATGGTTCAAAGCTGAGTACTGCAAAGTGGATAGAGATTTGGCAAGTGAGCCAATTGTACCCTCACTTAGTCGATGCTTGAAAACCAACTTTTGGTAGTCCAAATGATTTTTCAGTGGGAAGGTTGTGATCCAATTTGGATCCATAAAAATTCTCAAAGTGCTATGACTGTATCAAAATGATGATAGACTTAAAAACTTGTGAACAAAGAGCTATCAGGAAGACCTCTGGATAGTGGTAATTTCTACCTAGCAAGGAATGATGAGCACCTCGGTCAAAGTACATTGACCGAGGCCCATGGAGGCCACATAGGACGCAAACTAGTAGTTAGGAAGTCCAAATCCGAAAACAGAAACCATTTCTAATGCATCGCTGGGAAAAACCCCTTGAGAAGGAAAATCCCCTAAGTGCTCGGTCGCATGGGAAGCTGGGAAATTGTAGGGAAATTGCTAAAGAAAAAGGTGAGCCTCATGCTCCAAAACCAATGGAATATCAGAGGCATATTGTGTGGTAAGCGGATTTGGCAGGAGGATGAGTGATTCCATACATTGCATGACACGTGTCTAGTGGATGAAAGAGAAAACTACCTCTTATTGCGGGCTAATGGTCAAGCAAGTCAATCGCGTAATAAGAGTGAACACCGTAGGATCTTGGGGTGTTATCTGGAATTAGTGTCCACTCGGATGCTGCTATTCCCACTAAAATGGGTGGTTATCTTAGAAAAAAACAATCAAAGTCTACTGTTGTTTCCTTTTATGAAAATGGACGAGAAGAGAACCAAGAAGACCAACCTGAGTCTTGCATTTGATTTCCTCTCCTTCTTGATAGAGATTCGCCGCTTCTTCTTTGTCTGCCCACCTTCAAAAGAACCTGTGGAATCACAGCAACATACTACTATCCAAGAAACAAGGATCTAAACTCATAAATAATACAGGATCAGATGTGTATTAACCATATACATGCATATATAAACAAGTACACAAGAATATTGAAGCAAACAAGAATAGATTTATTAAGATGAAAAGTAGCAGGAAGATTACAACCATGTGCTCTGACCCAGCATCATCCTCCAGCTAAGAAGCCCTTCTTCACCTCAAGCAAAGCTTAGATCACCCAAGACTATGAATGTACACCAGAAAACCAACAACACTTCTCTATAAGATACAAAATTCCAGCCTCTGGATCTCTGTGATGAGGGATCCATATATAGATGATTACAGAGAGGTGAGTCATCTTCTGGGATCTTGATTAGTGTCCTCTCTCTGATAGTTCCTGCTTCCACTTGGAGAATGATGATCTCTTACTCATCCCTGGTCGAAAATAGAGAGGAAAGTGTCAGAGGGGAAGCTTCTGGAAGATTCCATGATCTTCTACCTCGCATTTTGTCCCTGCCATTTGTCCATTCCCGACCATCCCACCCTACAGAGGAGCAATTCAGTATGCATCACACCTTGTACACTGGGAAGGTGATATGCATCGCACTCTCTACACTGGGTTTTCAGTATGGTCCAGTTTTGACCATTTATGAGCAGTTTTTAGTGGAGAACTTCTGGGAGATGATGTAATCAGCTGACCTTGTTCGTTTAGGCAATGAAGCAACACTTTTAGGGACTTAGGAGCCCTCAGTTTATGGACATTTATGATTGGGGTTGAAGTTCCCAAAAATGTCTATAACAAATGGGGACCATTGCTTCCTAAGGGGGGAGGAATGATCAAGGTGGATATTGGTGGCCACCAGCGAAGTCCACTTGGACCCCCACTATTGTTTCTTTCAACTTTTCACTTTCCTTAATTGTAGCACAATTTACTATTTTTAGCAGTTTTTCGGGTCCTAAACTTTCAGATCCATTTTGAGGCCCTAAATGACATCTTTTGGGAAAACTGGAAGCAAAATTTGTCCATGGACTATTGTTGCTCTTCCCAAAGTTGTATTTCTCGGATAGATCTTTCTAACGAGATATTGTACGCGTCAAACGAAGATCGTATGCCAAAGTTACGACCTCGGGAAGTTGATGTACCAATTTATCCAAGCGGGGCCCACAGTTTGGAGTTTCATCTTCTAGGGTTAGTTTTTTGGATGTTTAGGGTTTTCCATTGTTTCTCAACAATAAATAGGCCTTTGAGCCTCATTGTAAGACAGTTTAGGGGCATGTAGCCACCACATCTCTTCTCATAGATAAGCTACCATCGCCCTAGCTGTTTATTCCCATTTTCTTTTTGTAAGCATATCTCAATATTTTACATTAATAAAATGAAGTATTATTTCCACTGCATCTTTGTGTTTATGGTTATCTCTATAATTTGTTGCGTTCTTGTTTAAATCTAGATCACCATAATATTTAGATCTCTTAGCTACTAGTACTTCTTGCGAAGGCATCATCAAGATATATTGCAATGTAGAAGAGGAAGATGTTTTATGATAAACCATCTTGTTATCTTGAGAAGGAAATGGATCCTTCAAAACAATGGGAGTTGGAGAACCCTTGATAAATTTGGAAACCTCTGCTTGATGTGGGCATTCCTTCGTATAGTGATCCTCATTGAAAATAAGGCAAGGATATCGAGGTTTTCATTTTTGGTCAGTATGCTCATATTTAGCAGGTTTCTCTTTTGAAGTAGCATTTTGCTTCGATTTACCTTTCCCCTTATTTTTACTTTCGGTTGATTTTGGCTTGCCAATATATTCTATGGCATTAATCTCGAAAATAGTTTCTAGAGGAAATCTTTCAGATGATGTATCATATGGCCAAAGTCTGAGTAGTTTTATAATTTTTATTTTTCCCTTTATACTGTTGGCTAACATAACCTATAATACCATCAGCGGCATTAGGTCTTGTAGGAGACGTAATAATGGGTTCACCTGTAGGGCGTGGTAAATTCAGTATTTTCCTGTACAAAGTGCCAGATTGTGTATAGACTAAGTTTAAGTACTAGGCATGAACAGTTACTTTCTATTCCGTAACAACACCTCCTTAGCAACATCTTTTGTGATAACAGGAATAAATGAATCTACAAACCTCTCAGCTACAATTTGATCTGGAAGGAAAATTTTGACTAAGTGATGTCTATGTCTCCATTCATGGATATGATTAGATATGTGAGTCGATTTTGACTATTTTAAATAATTCAATAGTTTGGTACCAGTATCATAACATATTGGTAATTGAAAATGGGTTAAAAATATTTTTCCAAGGACTTAAAGTTATAGAAAGAGGCACGAGGTGGTTCAATGTACCATTTATTTGCCGAACTAGTTAAATTTCATTGGAAAAGGCAAAGAAGGATGAAATCATTAATTAAATAATTATATGCACACCAAATATGATATGTCATCACATGATTAGATGGATATTCTCCTGATTTGCCTTCGAAATTGGGTATGTCACTCGGTAACTTGGTAAGAATCATCGGCCAAAAAGGATAATAATAAATAGGATCGTTAGTTAACCAAGATAAATATGATAAATCTAGTGTTGCAATAAATGGCAATTGTCAGCTAGGGTCTTTCAATAAAGCTTGATAACCTTCTAGGTTAAGACCAACCCCTGTAGGAAAATATCCAAGATATCCTGGAATAGCCTGAGCAGTTGGAATTGGTAGTCCAACAGGGTAAATAGGGTAAACCATATCGGGTTGAGGTTGAAAAGGGACTTCATAAGTATGACTGGGGTATGGTTTACTCTAAAAAGGTTGATATTGACCCATTTGACCTACGTAATGTTTCCCTTGTCCAAGTTTCACTTGAAAAGGTTGACCTTGATTCTTGAACAAATAGAAAAGGTGGGTTTTGGAAAGTCTGAACTTGGAAATGTGGACTTTGAAAAACTTGACCTTGAAAAGGTGGAACCTGGTAAGCTTTACCTTGAAAAGGTGTTTTCCCTATTTCGACAATAGGTTTCCCAATAGGAATCTATGGTATAGACTGAATCATAGGAACAATTTGATAAGTAGAAGCTTGCAAGATTGCCTGAGTAGTCTGAGGAACAGATATTTGAGGGGTTACTAAAATAGTCATTTGTGATACTCCTAGAATAAGTGGTTGAGGAGAAACTAGAACTGGTTGCAAAACAGATGTTTGAACATGGGTCTATGGTGAAATTTGAACAAGTCGTTGAATCAATTGTTGCATAGGTGTTTGAGGAATCTCCTAAACAAGTTGTTGGACAAGTACTGCAATACCTGGAACACGTATTTGAGGAATAGTTTGTCCAGTAGGCTGAACAAATTAATAAAGTGGCACTTGTGGAGCACTTGGACCATAATTTTGATTAAAATCGGGATTCCAAATTGTGTTCATCCCAAGATAAGGAGTACCATATAAAGTTTGATTTACAGCAGGTTGACCTAGGTCAGGCTGAGGTATCTAACCATAGGTTTCGGTAAAAGGTTAACCCCAGTAAAAGGTTCTCCTTTAGGTGGAGGATAAGGTGGTTTCCCCCCAGGATGGTAGTAAACACTAGTTGAGGTTACTTGAGGGTTACTTGAATTACCAAAAACCATGTGAATTTGTTGGTTTTGCATTGTAAGTGCTTCAGGCATGGAAGTCATGCTCTGAACAGTAGATTTGGATAAACCAAATGACCAAGTAGAAGGTTGGAGAGAAAAGGATTCTCCTCAAAAGGTCCCAGTAAGTGACTTGTATCCAAGTGGAACTGATGGACCACCATACAATAGTGATTCCAAGAAGCTGGTAAACATAGATGAATCAATGGGTTCGCTCCCAATAGGAATTTCTGACATAGATATTTCTAATGAATAAAAATGGGTGTGGTAGTGACAAAATATGATCTAAAAAACTTAAAGTTTTAGAATACTAAGGGTCAGGTCAAAAAGGAGAGAAATTAACTCTTAGGTCAAAATTTTCATTACCAGTAAATGGAGAATGATGTGTCTTTGTTTCTTCGGTAACGTATTCAATGCTAATTAACCCAGGAGATAATCCAAACATTATTATAAACTTCCTTCAAGGTGAAGGTGGCTCGGGACTAGGATCTATAACAGTCGAAGGTGATTTAGGTTGAGAAAGTTCAGACTCAAGTTCATCTACCTTTGGTTTGGTAAGTTCAGTGTCTGACACTTCACCAGTGTCAAATTTTGTGTGAACTACCTCAATAATCTCTGGAGCAGACTGAACTAAGCCTGATTCTACTTCCTGTTTTGGATTCAATTTGGTTTCCACTGTCTTAGATTATAAATTTTTTATGTTTCAGGTTTGTCTAATACTTTTGATCCTGTTGATTTTGACTTTTCCGTTTTTATCTTTTCCAACTAACTTAGTGCGTATTCAGGAGGTTGACCTTGCATTCTATGTGATTGTCTTGGTGGTTCAGCCAGAATTAAAATTTATCAAAAAATTAAAAAATATTCACAATCCAATCCTAAGGTCTCTAAAAATTAAAAACAAACAACTAACACACGCTAAAAAATATAAGGATTCAAACCATGCAAACAAGATTTTCACAATAAAAACACTATTCGGTAATGAAATCCATTATTACATGAATTAAAGTGAAAAATTTTTGTAGATATGAGTGAGTGGAACCAATTACATTGAAAACCTCTGTAATGAAATGATTTGGTGCAAGTAACTTCACTTATGCCATCTCGAGTGAAGATTACCCTCCAAAAAGTCCAAGTGAGTCTAGTTAACATCTATTTCGGGTACAACATGACCTTCCCTTTATCATCACCTTAGGTAATAGCCCTAGGATTATGGTCACTAACATTACCAGTTACAATAATTCTACCTGGGGGAACAGTCGTAGATCAGACATACATGCAAGGGCAGAGTAACAAAGCTCAATCCCCTTGAAAGCTCCTCAACATGGTTACTTTGAGGTTTACTTTCAAGTGACCCCAAGTACCTTTCAGCACCATTTTAATACGTGTAAATCACTATACCATAATCAATGAAGTGGGTACAATCACTTCACCAGGTCTAATATGATCTCGTGCTTGACTCCTTTGTAAGGGGATCTTCCCAAAGAAAAATTGAAATAACTCGATTTATCTCCCTATCGCAAGATTCTAATGTTTTTCTACATCATTGGAAATTTTACTCGCTTTCCTATTCCTAATCTCTACACTTAATCTACTGTAGGTGGAAAAGAACCATAAGAATAAAAATTTCTAAATTGATTTTACTAGTTTTTGTTATGCAAAGGTAATGGATGTGAAACTTGATGAAATTATGACTTGACACAATCCTAATGCAAACAAAAATGATGATATGATCTTTTTGTTTCAATGAAAATATATCTAAGGTAGGGAAAGTTTCTTTCACTTTTTCATATGAAATATAAACAGAAACTCAAAACCCCACTATAATCTTTTCCTTAAAATGAAAATAACCAATTTCAAATCACCCAAATATTGAAAACAATTTCAAATCCTCACTTTTCCCAATAATGCAAGTAAACAAAAAATATCTCTTTTCATACAAGCACTCATAAATTTGAACAATGCAACAAGAAACCAATGGTGACTAAATGAACTTTTTCCTAATTGAATGCTAAAACTTTGCTTGCAATAAGTAATTCAGTTCATGAACACTTCCAACAAATAGACGAAAACTGATTTTTCATTCCCTAAACTACCAAACGAAGTATTTTTATAAACAAAACCTAATCTTATAAATAATTCACTTTGGAATTCAAAATAAATGTTTTCAAAAGAGAAATGTGGACTTGAAACTTGATTTAATCGATGGAATAAAGATAGACAGTCAATTCAATAAGATCAACAAATCTTTCTTTTGATATGTTTACCATTCATGAGGCAATATCCAACCCTAATTTTCAAAACAAGACCAATCACAAGCAATAAACCAAAATAAAATCCAATCACACTGACAAGCACTCACATGAGATTCTAACAGGTATAAAACAAGAGGAAAAAGCAAAAATTTTGGATTTTAATAGGAAACAAGTGAGTTTTCAAAAGTTCTAGGCATGTGCGCAGGATCTGGAGTACACCAGTGTGCATGCGCTCTATTGCTAATAGATAAGTGTGCAGAAATGTAAAATGTGCCTAAAGTAAAAGTGTGCACAATGATGAAATTCAAGAAAAAATAAAAATAAACCAAATCCATCCCAAAACCCAAATTTATGAACTTTCCAGGTACTCAAGTAAGGCTTATGCATTAGGTTGAAAATATCCAACGATGAAAATAAAAAGATTGAAACGATTCCCCAGTATGGTCACCAATTCGTTATGTGGACAAATCCCTCTTGTAGACAAGAACGATCTCCCTAGACTTCACGAACCTAGTAACAAACACATAGTAACTGCTACCTTTTTCTAAGTTCTAATCATTTGAAAGAAAATATAATGGAGGAGGCCTCTTACCAGGTTTAGAAAATTGACTGATGAAGTCCCTCAAAGCTTTCAATCACTCCCTCTTTGATGCTCTAAATTCCCTCTCGTCACCCTCAAAGGCTTATGTGGAATCTATTGAAAGAGATCTGCAAAGATAGAGACAAACAAGAGATCAAAGCATACAACATATAATCAAATATATAAATGAATTAATTAACCAATTATACATGTGAACTGATCAATTATGCAACCAAAACTCATGTAGGTGATCAAGGAATCCTAAAACTTAGATTGATAGAGATGTAACTAAGAAAGAACAATTGCTTATATTCATAGAACTAGAGAAAATCCTTACAACCATATAGGCTTGATATAGCAACCCCTTTCTGCAATCTCCAACCCTCTCCCCTGCAAGACAAGCCTTCCAACCTAATCTCAACAACATAAACCTACTTCCAACAATTCCTTCTCAATCATCAGACCTATAGTAGCTTTATAGGCCAATGATGAGAAGTTATGGATCCACTCTCCAAGCGATGAGATCCATTATTAGTGGGATAGAGGTTCCACAAAAGAAGGGGAATTACTCCAACATGGGAGAGATCAGTATTGAATAGACACACAATCAAAGCTTGTTGGTTGGGATAGATGCTACCAACAATGCTTATAGACTTTACTTTTTATTTTTATATACTTCAAGTCATGTTTGTAGGTCATAGTGGAAGGCAGTGCGTACTTATGCAGAGATAACAATGGTCTTCCCTGCATATGCTCCAGAAGTGACTAGGAAACTATGAATATAGCCAAAATCAGGGTTTTGTACCATAGGATCCAGAAATTCCACTTTCTTTTGAATGATTTAGGTTCTAACATTGTAGGGGAATGTTCTAGGGCACATTTGCGGATAGTGAAAGATCCAAACCAATATTCATTTGCTTAGCATGACAAAATGATGTGTAACATGCTCCCAAACTCAAGAATCATAGTGTCTTGTCTTGTTAGATTGTTTGTTAGGGTCCAACCCTAACCCCTATATTTATGTAATAAACCCAATAGGGTCGAGTCATAGTCATATTTAGTTAAAGAGTCAATAAAGCCCATATTAATAATTGTAAGTGGTTGACCCGCATTTAAAAAAGGGACCATAGTTAGTTGCAAATGAGTGCTAATTAAGAAATAAAGTGGTTAACCTATCTTATGCAAAGGACCACTAGTCATTAGGTTGTTGGAAGTCATTTAGCTATAAATGGTCGTAGTTAGAAGGGAAATATCATCGAGTCTTATTTTGTAATCAAGCTTTGCTCTACTGGAGGTTGTCCCCTTGAAGAGGCAAGTGAACATTGCATTTATCTCTAAATAATAAAATTCTTGTGGTTTTCCTCATTTTATTTTGTGTTATGGGTTGTATTTATTTGCATATTTGGTATAACAAGTGGTATCATATCACTTTCTAGGGTCGGTTGTACCTCCAATTTTTGCAACAAAAAAAATTGGCTAGAGACATGTTCCAGCGTCTTTAAACCATAAGAATTTTCATTGAACACATAAAACTGTGTATTTGGGGAGGCATGCATGCAAGAAATACAAGAGGTGGTCACACTTGTTGGACTCCCTTGTAACCCCTGTGGGTACCCCTTCGAGTAGTAGCACATTAGAAAGAACTATGCATGGACAACACTTCCACATACAGTTCGGGTATATCGAAAGCCCCTTGGATCCCCTGAAACCTCCCCTTAGATAAGTCACCAGTCGTCTTGCTGCTACAGTACACTAAGAACAGCACTCAAGGAGATTACTCGTGTGTATGATAGGGTAGTCGGGTAGTATGGCTAAGGGTATAGTTGATCCTCTGTAGTTAGTGCCCTGAAATATTGGGTTGAGTATTTTTGTTGGACCCTGTTGAAGGCTCGAAAAATTGGGACTCTAACAAGGAGGATAACCACCTGGTCCAGACCTTAGTGCAACTCCTTTTCCGTTTGGAATAGTGGCTCTGATTGGGGATGATGGGACAAGTTTCCCAATCTATTCATGATGTTTGCACTAACGGGATGATATTTGTCATTTTTGGGTTTTATGGGGTGAATACTTCTAAATCTAATCTATCTTCTAACTATCATATATAATCTATGATAATCAAAGAAAACATCTGACTTTAAACTATCCCGGGAGTAATGTTTACAAATGCGATCTAAAATGATTTATATAAGCGATTGATAATGAAGGCCATTCAATCACAATAAGAAGAGAATCCATTTAAAAATGATTGTTTCATATAAAAATTTAGCTGAAACAATATGAGAAATGTATTGCATAAAAAATCATTCACATATTCAGCGTAAAGAATATGTCATCAATATACAAAAGTGCAATAATGATAACTAAACATTTAAACTTTCTGTTACACAAAAATATTGTCACCATGACTATTTGCAGTCAGTATGGGTCTATCATCACTTATAATGGCCTCCTAAGTAAGTCTCAGACCTTAGCTCTTCATGTCAAGCTTTGCAAATGAGAGAAAGACATTGAAAATCAATATTACTCTGGTTCCGCACTTTCTCCTACTTTTACCTACGGGCCCGCACCCTTTTTTCATAATACCTGCATATCTGCACGCTCTTTCTGTAAAGGGGTGGGTCTGTACCCCTGTAAATGTCAAAAAGGCGCAATTTTATCCTAAAAAACTCACTTTTGGGTTAATTCTATATGTTTCTAGAAGGATTTTGACGTGGATTGTTCGCTCCAAGGTGGTTCATGCATCCCAAAAGAGAAGGAGCTAATCCCTTGATAAAGGAGCTATCCCTTTGAAGGAGGGTTTTATCCCTTTGAAGGAGGACCTAGTAACTTCCCTCCATTGCACTATAAATTAAGGCATTGGGTCAGTTGCTGGAGAGGTTAGAAGTTGAACATTTTGAGGGTAAATGTTGATGGAATCGGGACTTCCTAGTTAAACTTGAGAGTAAGATCACATACCTTTTGGTTTCATTGGGAAGTGAGTGAAACTTGTCAAAGTAGAGGAGACTTCTTGTCGGACCCTGGGAGGAGCTTGTACAGCATCAAGGCACAGGTTGTAAAGTTCTTCTTCATTTGAATTAATACAATCAGATTCATTTTTCTCAACAAATTGTCTTATGTGGTTTGTTTCATAATCTCCTTGATCATTATGATAAATATGCTTTATGATATTGGCTTTTCAGGTGCTATTTAATTTGTTTGCTTGTTTGTGTTTGCAGACTTATGCTTCAAGGAAGCTCATTTGGAGCAAGGGAGCGAGGCTTCCACAAACTCGCATTGGACCCAAGGTAGGCCTAAAACAATTGTTTGCCTTTGTTTTTAATTGCATATTTAGAGAAAGATAGTTTTTTATTGGCTTGCTTGTCACTATATATCTTTAGATACTAGGAAGGTCGATCTTGTCCGCAACCTCGACTCATTCCGCATGACAAAATGGCGACTCCACTGGGGACTTGATTGTTTTCCTTGTTTTTACTTTGACCTGAGAAACTTGTCTTTGTGTTTCTGTTTTTGGCTTTTCATAACTTTAGGAGAAGTCTGCACCCTGTGCTTGTATCATAGTGCATACTTATACGCATGTTTACTTTGCACACAGAGCGTGCACGCACCTGTGTCAACTCTGAGCCTGCAGACCCTGCTAAAAGTTTGAAAAATTCAACTTTTACTCTTTCAATTAGTTTTATTTTAGTTTAGATGTTGTTATCCTCTGCCCAGACCTGCATGTGACTTGTTAAAAGATTTCCTTGGTTTAATTTCATTGGTGTTAGGGTTTTAGGTGAAATTCCTAGAAGTTTTGGTTGCCAGTCTTGATTTTCATTTTGGTCGTGTAGTAGCTCAGAGCTTAGAAGCGTAGAAGCCTCAGATCACCTTGGTTGTTACTGGCCTTCTTATGAGTCTGACCATTTTCAAAATCTACCTTTTTTGAGGAATCCATCTTATGTTTTCTCTTTGCAAAACTTCGAAAAGCTTGTGTTAAATTTTGGATTTCACTTTTACAAAAAAGAACAAAAATCACTTGTTTTTTACTGATTTGTGATTCTGGACAAGTTAGTCCTTGGTTTTCTTATCGCCAAGTAAAACATCCTTAAAAAACAAAAATATATTGTAAGCTTTTACTTCAAGTAGTTTTTTATAGTTTGTAGATCTTAAGATTTGCTTTATTCATAGTTTTCTCAAGACTTGCTTTACTTATACTTTTGAGTGTTTTTTATAAAAAAAATAAAAAAATCTCTTTTGAAAAGGTTTGTTTTGGTAGCATTTGAGTGTTTGAATAAAAAATGAAATTCTTGTGCAAATAACTAGTTGTCTCGTTTTGAGTGCATTGGAAAAAAAAAAAAAAACTCTTCTTTTAATTTGTTTGTTAAGAAATATTTGTGTTTACACGCATTTGCATTCTCAAACTCTTTCCTAGCTAGAAGTTCATTGAAGAGCAAAGATTGTTTAATCATCCTAACTGCATCTTTTTAGTGATTTTGAGTCGAGTCTTCACACCACGAGTTTCATCTCTACACCTCTTGACTTAATCAAAAACCAATAAAAATAACGCTTAAAGTAAAATTAATCTAGAAATATTTTATTTCTAGGGCTCTATTACACCAACATAGCTTAGGCTAGTGTCTTGGAGTAGGGAGTACTTAACTCTCCAAGATAGTAAAACAAACAAGTAGTTGTATCTTGC